>CAUYRT010024183.1:0-23746 GCA_963574885.1 Lepilemur ruficaudatus | reverse complement strand
TGTTCCTGTCTCTCCACATACCTGCCAGCATTTGTTGTTTTGGGATTTTTTGATAGAGGCCAGTCTCACTGGGGTTAGGTGGTATCTCATTGTGGTTTTGATTTGCATTTCTCTAATGATTAGAGATGTTGAACATTTTTTTTATATGTTTTCTGGCCATTATTCTGTCTTCTTTGGAGAAGTTTCTGTTCATCTCCTTTGCCCATTTATAAATGGGGTTGCAAGAACAGAAGCATTGATCTTTGGAACAGGACTGAAAATCCAGAGATGAGTATTATTTTTGTAAGAAAAAAACCCCATATACCTACTTGTTTTAAAAAGTAGAAAGCTTAGCAGGAGCAAGCACTAGTTCCATGTGCTTGCTTAGGAGGTAGAGTTACAGAGATGATAATTCACACCATGATCTTACTAATATGGAGTGGACCTCAGGCATAGGTGATATCAAACTAATACACATTTGCAGTTCTTCTGACACCTAGTGACAGAATATCTGCATCAGAATCAAGTGGGTGCTTATATTAGATATATATTCTAAGTTCCACCTCAAATCTATATGCAGCCAGAACTCCATGTAGGAGCTTGCATTAGTTAATGTCTGCTGTGTAACAAATTACACCACAATCTACTTGTTTATAACAAAACCTTTTATTATCTCTTGCAGTTTCTGAGCGTCAGGAATTAGACAGTAGCTCAGCTGGGTGGTTCTAGTTCTGGATCTCTCCTGAGGCTCCAGCCAAGCCCTCATCTGAAGATGGGGCTCAGTCTGGAGGATCCACTTCCAAGATGGCTCCCCCACATGGCTGTTCACTGAAAGCCTGCCTCTCTTCCTGGCTGTGAAAAGGAAGCCACAGTTCTCCACCACTTGGCCCTTCCGGTAGGTTGCTTGAATGTCCTCATAACTTAATAGCTGGCTACTCCCCGAGGGAGTGACTCTAGAAAGAAAGTAAGGAGCAAACCACAGTGCCTGGTCTCCAAGTCACGTACCATCACTTACACTGTATTCAAGTCTTTAGAAATGGATTACTAAGTCTAGTCCACACTCAAAGAGAGGAAGATTAAGCTCCAACTCTTGAAGAGAAGAGCCTTAAAGAATTTCTGGATGCACTTTAAAACGACCCCAGTGCCTCAGAATCTGTTGCTACACTACAAACTCTTCCTCTCCCGTTGCCGATGCACAAGTAGGTTAGAGACTGTTTCTGTGTCCCTCTACCAGGGCAGGGGTCCTTGCCAGGCAGACGGTGCCTGAGCAGTGCTTAGCTATCTCTGCCTTTAGAACTCACATTGTTAGGGGGAGGGCCTCATCTCACTAGATGTCCCAATCTCTCTTTGAACAGATTTAATTTATAAGGTTTTTTCCTTTATATTGAGCAAACGTGTATATTGGATAACTCCCTAAATCAGTTGAAATTTTCTATCTCTAGACTAGATAAAAAATGAAAAATGATGGATCCTCACCCTCAAGGATTTGGCTTTTGTAAGGTGGTGGGTACAGTTTTAAAGTCTTCCTGGGTGAATCTCATGAAAACCAAGTCTTGAGAAGTGAGGGATTAGCCAGGAAATGGCTGAGTGCAGTGGGATAGACAAGGACCCAGGAATCTTAAAGCCTGGAACTTGGGTGGAATGTTGAGAAAAAGGGGCCAAACCTTAAATGGGTAAACAACAACAACAACAACAAAAGGATTAAAAACATACCTTCACAACTTTGTCAAGGAATTTAAATTTCGTATGTAGAAAATGTGATGCTAATGCTGTCAACAATTAGGTTTGAGAAAAAGGTTTGAGAGAAGAGAGTTATATAAGGACATAGCAGAAACTTTCAGTAGTAAATAATTTTTCCTTCTTCCTGGTGTGTGTATGTGGGTGGTGGAGAAGTAGGGGTTCCATTTATTTGTTTCCCTCAAAGTCTGGGGTTCGATAATCAGAATGTCCTGCAAGAGGAGATGCCCGCAGCTCAATCTCTGCATGGTAGTGGACTGCAGTTCAGTCCACGTGCCTCCGTCTCTCTATTCCCAGGGCCTGGTGAGAGGGACTTAAAGAGAGGGAAGAGAGATACAGCAACTAAGAATAGGGGTGACAATTTTTTCCTTGGTAAGTGTGACAGATGTAGGAAAAATTGCTTGCAGTCTTGCAAGCCTAGACTAAATCCTGGAAGAAGCTGCAGCCAGCCACTGGCTGCCTCCCTCCAGCTCCCCTCTAAGATACTTCCTGGCTAGTGGCACACCACATAGGGGCACAGAAACAACTGCCATTAGAGAGAGGAGGCTGTGAAGGGGATGGCAGCTGTGCCCTCAGAACCGACTCATCTCCTACATCCATGCAAGAGACCATCCAGTTGAGGACAACAGCACCTGGAGTTGTTACCAAAACTGCCAGGGGGGTTTCAGCCTACGTATAGTTTCTCACTGCACAAAGGATCCAATTATTGAGAAAATGAAAATTGCCAAAGAGGAAAGACATTTTTAAAATATGTAAAACGTCTGTGGGGAGAACAGGGAATCAGGTCTCCAATCTGTCTTTTCAACTGATGGCAGTTATGGGCTTTTAAAGGAGGCGCTACCTCACAGATACTGGTATAATTAACAAGGGGCTAGTGCTTTGAGGCAGGTTGTGAGGAACGAGTCTTGGTGTCAGGAAGTCTGCCTAGGAGACTCCAGAATCTCAGCTCCTTGTCTTGCAGAAATTCCACCACTGCTGGGAAACAACTCAGAAATGTTAAGAAGTTAAAAGTTTCAGCGTTCTGGTCATCATGCCTTACTGGCCTGAGAATCTAAAATACGAGATGGAGAGAATTATCAAAAATCCCATAGAGATCTCTGGAATTTGTAGAGCTGGTTACAGAGTCCGCAGAAAATGTTCCCCGTCTCAGTTGCATAACTTCCCTCGCCAACGATGGAGCATCACCCGCATTGGCGAAGGTGCTTTCCTGTTGCCAGCTTGTACCCACCGCTTCCGCAGTACGTGCTCATGTACAAGGAAGAGGGAAGGAGGTTTCAATCTCTCCTGGTCCATCTCGCCCTTTCTAGGATCAGCACAGCGAGGGGGCACTCTATTTGGTCTCTTAGCGGGAACTGTGCCAAGTAGGGGTTGACCAAAATTTTTACGACTCTAAAATGAATGCCAAAAATGTTGGCTGTGAGCTAAAAAGATCTCCCGTAGGTACGTAAGATGTCATTTATTGGCAACGTTATTTTTTCTCTGCCTTCCTCTCACAAAGTGTGTTTTGTACCTTAAGGGTTAGTACACTGAGAGGTCTGCATCAGGCAATTAAAAAATTATAAAAAATTAAACCCTTCTGTACATTGCTGAGTTGAGACTGCTAATTTAAAGCTGTTAGATCTGAGGGTAAACCTGTGTGATGTTCAGGGCAAATTGCTGCTTTCTTGACATCACATGTAATTACCAAAATAATGACCAATAATGTTTACTGATTACTTAAAATGTGCTACCAGCAGGTTAGGTATTTGGCAAGTGTTATTTTATTTGAGCTTAATAATAATTCCATGAGATGGTACATACATCTCATCCCTCATTTTAAATAGCTGGGAACTGAGGTACAAAGTGGGTTGTGGCAGGGGTTAAAGCCAGATGGGTGGGCAGTGTCCAAAGTCACAAAAGAACTAGGTGCACAATAAAGAGTTGAACCTGGGCAGTTTGTCTCCACAGCACAGCTGTAGTCTTTGCTTACTTTCTTTTCTTTGTCTGAAACTGCAGAACTTTAGAATGAAACCAACACAATTGCCTGTTCCACAAATGAGTACTGCCAATTAAATCTCATGCTCTGTTTACTTTTGGAAAAGTTAGTCAGTTTTGCTCTCACCCCTCTAGAAGGCATCAGCACATAAATGTCAACGTTGAAACACTGATTAAAAGAAGTAGATGCGCTGCTAATTATTTTCTTTCTGAAAGAGAGATGATGGGTGCCACATGTCTGGAATTGAATATGGATCTTAAGACATCGATAGCTTTGCACTAATTTCCTTTGCTTAATTTACACAATACATTCGATCTTTAAAATATGTTAGTGTTTGCTTCCACATCTTTCAGATTTCATTTCATTCCCTCGTTCATTCATTCAATCATTCATTCACTTATTCATCATATGTTTATAGATTCACAAAATATCCATTGTGAACAAAACAATATGCCAGGTGCTGAGAAGCCCAAAACAACAAATATCAGATTTGATTTTGAGTTCACTGACGAATTGATCCTTAAGCTATTTGAAGACTGAGTAGAAATTAGCTGAAGAAGGGGAAAAGGCCTTTCAAAGGGAATCTAAAGAAGAAGAAAGGTATCTCAGGGCATGGTACACTGATTGTTTAGTTATTTCAGTGGGACTCACACACAAAGTTCAATACGAAGATTCTGAGATGGTGGATATGGTCTGAACACTGACATGCATCATATACCATATACCATAGTTTGAATTCTATTTTGAAAGGAATGGGAGCCATTGAAAGGTTTTAAGTTTACATGTGATGTGGTAAGTTTGTATCTGAGGAATGTATCTCTTACCTACAGTGGTTTAGAATAGATTGTTGAGGAGGGTGGTAAACCAGTTAGAAGGACATTGAAAATTCAGGTAAGAAATGATAAAAAGGGCTCTACTTTTGTCAAAGATGGAGTAACAAGAACCAGATTTACCCTCATCACTGAAACAACCAAGAAATGAACAAAATATATAAAACTACTTTTTTAAGGACAGGAGAAGTAAATGAGGTAGACTGCATGATTAGCTCAGCTTACCACATTGGGAGTTTCCCGATCAAGGCTCAGGGAGGGTAAACTGAGCCAGAGCCCAGCAGTCTCCCAGAGTTGAGAATATACAGCTGAGAGTTTGGGTGGTCCAGGGAATTTAGGTTTTTCAGTAGAGAGTACTGAGAAGAAAGTTTTTCAAAGAGAAAACTCCAGATATATGAAGGGTCTCCCTCATCACATATTTAGCTGAGTAATGCTTAGTAGAACAGGTAAGACTCTGTAAGACCAGAATAAGGGCCATCTGAATTGATTACAAAAAAGAGTATGTCATGTGACACAGTATCATAAACAGTGCCAGTTTCCAAAAGCTGGACTGCAAAACCTCATGATTCACAGGGCACTGGGTAAAGACCACCAAAGGGTTTTGTTTTAGTCATGGGGAATGAATTCCCCTTAGCTGAGCATTGCTCCAATTCCACCTAAAAATTATATAAGTAAAACTTTAAGGATCCAGATCTTTTCAGGTAACTTAAATGCATATCAGAACAAAGCTCAAGATTAACAGGAACACAAAAATAGCCAGCACTCAACAAGTTAAAAATCACAATTTCTAGCGTACAATCAAAGATTATTAGGCATGAAAAGAAGCAAGAAAATACGACCCATAATAAGAAAAAAAATTAATTCAAACAAACATGGAGCAGGCACAAATGTTGTATTTAGCAGACAATGACATTTTTAAAAGTTATTATAATTGTATTCCATATGTTCATAAAGCTAAATAGCTCAAGAAAACAGAAGCTGAGAGACATGAAGAAAAATCACACCAAAATTAGTTTTTTTAAAAGTGAAAAAATATTAAATCTATTATATCAAAAAGGCATGTTATGTACAAAGGAACAAAGATAAGTATAACAGCAGATTTCTTGTCAGCAACAATGCAACCAAGAAGATAGCGGTACACTATTGTTTAAGTACAGAAAGAAAATACTGTCAACATAGAATTCTAAAATCAGTGAAAATAAGTTTAAAAAGTGAAAGGGAAATAACATTTTTAGACTTATAAAATAGCAAAGAATTTATTACTAGCAGATTCTAACTACCAAAAAAAAAAAAAAATTAAAGAAAATCCTTGATGCAGATAGAAAATGAACAAGACAGAAATTTGGATCTACACAAAGAAATGAAGAGCACCAGAAATGGTGATTACATGTGTCACAAATAGCATCACAGCTTCTGTCTTGCTCTTTTAGGTTGCTTCCACCAGGGAATCCAGTTGATGATACTGAAACACTTCACCTGGGAGATCATTGTGGGAGGAGCTAGACTGCGTGCCCACAGCCATATGAGCAAACTACACTGAAAGCAGACCCTCCGGTCCTTGTCAAGCCATCAGATGACTACAGCTCTGACTGACATCTTGACTGCAACCTCATGTGAACTCCTGAACCAGAAACATGGCAAAATTCCTGATCCACAGAAACTAAGATAAATGTTTGTTGCTTTAAGAAATAAAAAATTCAAAAAACAAAACAAACAAAAAAAGAATACAAATTCACTTTTTACTGGCGTATTTTAAAGATGTGCTAGCACTTGCTAACAAATGTTTGTATGAGGATGCGCGCTTCAGCATTGTCTACGAGAGCAAAAATCTGAAAATGATTGAAGTGTTCATAAATAGGAAATGGTTAAGTAGATTATAATGAATTCTTAAAAATATGATGAGAACATTAACCACAAAAGTTAGTAGGCAAAATGGAAGGAGAAAGAAGATCCCAGATCTGATGAATAAGGTGGTAGAATCAAATATTAAATGTTATTGTAAGAGTGAGAAAAGTGTAGCAGATGAGGATGAGAGTCTTTCTTGCATGTCCGAGTTTCTGCACCGCTATTTCCTACCTGAATTACTGCACAGTAAGCCAGCATGTCTCTCTGTTTCTACTCTTTCTCTTACACTCACCCTATCCAGAGTGCCTTTTAAAAATGTAAGTCCAGGCTTCCTGAGTTCTTAAAAAGAGGATAGCTATACAGGCTCAGGAAACCTGGAAAATGTTGGAGCTTTTCAGAAAGCATAGTAAGATTCCCAGAAATGAGTTGCTGAATGAGTTTACGGACCGTGCAAAAGCGTCCCACAGTCCTACGCAGGCTGTTGAGGTGGTAAAGCTGGCAAGTGCCTTCCGCTTACCGATTTGGGAGGGCCTTGCCCGGAGAGCAATGACTGGCTTTGCAATCAACCAGGAACAAAAGGAAGCCCTGGGCAACGTAGCTGCATTGACCAGCGACTGTGATAGTGACAGCGGCAGCGACATCAGTGAAGGCAAATGAAAATGGGAAATTCAGGAGCAGTAATGGGCTCACCATAGCTGCTGGAATTGCACTTGGGAACTGAGATGTTAGTATTTAAAAATGTTATAAAGAAATAAGAGGATACAGATTTGGTGAATTTGTTACTATGAAGTACACAGTTGATACAACACCAATATATTTAGATTAAGCTCCTAACTTGCTACTTGCTAAACCATCTATTAACTGTAGCATTCAAAGCTTACCAGTTAAGTGACAGCACTGCCCTTTTCATTTCTCAGACACATAGTGAGGTCTGTAGCTCCTGTGGTCAGGACAAGCTCTGTATACCTCAAGTGGTGTTGGGTGACCTCACACTGCCATCATCAGCACGCAATTGCCCTCTCCCTGCTGCTGGACTAAGATTTTGTTGGCCTGATGTGCTGCCATATTGCTGGACCTTCCTTCATCTGAAGAGACAGTCTCTAATTATAATGACATCACAATTGCTGTTGGGTCAATAGTATCCAATTTCTGGGATATTTATATGTGAAATTATGCATCTTAGAATTAATTAAACAGGATAATGGCAGTTTGGACTGCACAACTCATAAAATGAAGACTGTAAATAAAATTTGTAATTAATGTAAAAAAAATGTAAGTCCAAGAACATCATTCCTCTGTTAAAACCCTCTACAGACTCACCTTTTCACCTGCCCCGTTATTTATCTCTACAAGTGCTCTTCTCTTACTCTGCCTTGGCTCATTCTGTTTTTGTTCTGCTATGACGCTCTCCTTGGCATTCCTCACGCATACTAGGAGCACTCCTACGTCAGTGTGTTTATCATAGCTGTTACTCTGCCTGCAACGCTCTTTCCTGAGAGACACAAAGCTGACATCCCCCTACAAGTGTCTGTTTTGATACAATTTTCTAAGAACGACCACACTGCCTATCGTGTTTAATAGTGACCTGCCTCCCACTATCATTCAGGATTTCCAATCCCATTACCCCCCTCTACTTTTTAATTTTCTCCTGCTTATCATCTTTAAAAAGTGTAAAATATCTTCATTTTTACGTTTACTGTGTTTTTCTATTGCCATACCAGAACATAAGATCCACAAGGAAGGAGTTTTGCTTTATTTATTGACTTACTGATCAATGGAATGAGTGATTGATTTTTACTGATATAGCTGATTGAAAAGCTTGGCAAATCGTATGTGCTCAATGCATGTTTCTGTATGAATGATAACATTATTTTACTTCCAGTTTGATTAAAGGACTGCACAATGATGCTCTATCCATTTTCATTCTAGATACCAAGCTTCCATTAATTCGGTTAACATCAGGCTTCACATGACTCTGTTTGCTCATTCTGAGATTATTTTTCAGGCAGAATGCTATAAATGAGTGGGGGGAGTCACTGAGAAAGGCATTGAAGTTGTACTACAAGCCGAAGCAAAAATTACTTTTAAAATGCAATATTTCAAAATAGATTTGAACAATGGGGAGCAGTTGCAAACACAGCACAGATTTGAAAAGATGAAAAAGTATTTGTTTATTTGTTGGTATAATCTTAACTTAGAATTGCTTTGGATTTCAAACCAAGTGACTAGCGCAAAGCAGCCCCACGTAGGTTGGTGGCCCTTAAATAAAAGGTTAGTTTCACACAAATGTTGATGGTTCATAGGCCCTGTGACAATAAGTCACAAATAGTAATGGATCATAAATTTATTTGTAAAATATGTGTACTAAGCATCTTCATAGGCATCTGATGCTTTCAAAGGTCATACATGATCCCTGAGTCCAGTGGGCTAAGGTGGAATGTGAGTTGCATGTTGGAGGGCAGTTTGAACCAGAAAAGGAAAGAATGTTTTTGATAGAGGGTACAGCTTGAACAAGTGCACAAAGGTTGAAAACCGTAAGCGGAAAAAACCAAAAATAGTGGGATGTGCCCATAATATAAAATGTGTAATGTAGAAAAATCAGAAAGTAAAAATCTTCTTTTCATGTTTATCAGTTATTCATTTTTCACCAACCACACGAGTGAAGAAAATGGATTGCATCTAAGCTGTGTCTGCTGTATGTGCAAAGTATGTCTGGTGGCATTTGGGGCCATGAAGGGAAGGTGGAGTGACAGTCAAGCAAAAGGCCATTCCGGAAAAGTGTCCTGTACAGAGATCCACCTTGGGAAAAAGAGAGTTTGACTTATAAACAATCAAAGAAGCAATCAAAGAAGAATAAAGGTCTTCAGCAGAGCATGCTTTTCCTTGCGAGGTGTGCCTCTCAACCCAACCTGGTTATACCCATGCCCGTATCCCATAAAGGCTGGTGGGGCACATACTAAAAACTAAAAACAGCCATTTTTCTCACATCGATATCATGTATAGAGAAGCAAGAACTGTGGAGGGAGCTCTGAAACAGAGTATCACACACACACACACACACACACACACACACACACACACACACACAGTCATTCCATCTTTTTTAGCTATTGACCAGGCCACTACTTCAGTGCATGGTGACAGAACCCAGCAGAATGCTAAAATGGCCCATCTAACACAGAGACATCCCCAGAAGGTGATGGTGGCATCTGATGGATTTTGTGACATGCAGTGGCTGGAGTAGGGTGATATCTGATGGGGCACTGCTATGGCAGATAGAGCTCTGGGGAGCCCACTGGGGAGGTGGTACTTAGCAAGGGGTGTCCAGGAGAAGGTGGTGAATAGAAAACACAGCAATTCTCACTGGACCCAGCCAAGGAACAGTGCTGGCTAGAGAGAAAGAAACTTTGGTTAAGCTTGTTGTCAAGCTAGGATAATTTATTTGTAATGCACATCCCGGCACTTCCAAACTAATAAAGAGTATACAAAGAAAGGTAGAATCAGTGGGATTAGGGTTGGAAATTTTTTTTATAAAAGACATATCCACAGATTTCTGAGGCATAAATAAAACAATATTGTACAAACAATATATTCATTGAATAACAAAGGAGAACATTTAGATAAAGGCATTACTTATAATCTTACTACCCAGATACACTCATTTATATAGATTTTTCTAAAATTGCCCAAAGTATACAAACAGTGAGAGAGAATAAAAAATAGAAAAGAAAAGAAATAAACTCATATTTGAATCTAATTTTATCACTTATATAAGTAGCATAAGTAATAGTCTATGTCAGGAAATAGAGATTCCCATTTATTTATTTATTTATTCCCATTTATGACTACATTGTATTCTATTTGCTCTTTAACCAGTTAGCAAACTATTACATGTATGTGAATACACATGCATATGTACACATATATGATTACATTTATTGTATATATTATTATTTAAGTAATACTATATTGGTGGCTTCATAGACTGTGTTCTTATTTATCCATGGCCTTTGCATATCATGCTGGAGTTCCTAAGTATTCGTCTGATTACTTGTCTCTTCTAATAGATACTTATTGTGGGGGAACTTTTGGCCAAAGGTCAAGAAAATTCATTTTCCTTGCCAGGGAAAAAATCAACAAATAGGTTTTATATAATGTAGTAAGTGAATTTTTTTGATATATTTGTTTATCTTCTCTAGAAAATATCAAAATATAATTAACTATTACTCACACACGTTTTTCAGATTTCTTCTGGCCAAGGTTCACAGAAAGGATTGACTGAAAAGAATTCAGGCAGCTTGCTCCACCGACATGGTCTGGCCCATGCTTCTGCAGAGAGCACCAGGAATGCTGGTGACTTTTAAGTTGTTCCTTTCCCACTTCCAGCACAGAGAGTTGCTACAAAGTAGCAATTCTGGGAAAATCCTGCTGACAAAGAGCACAAAGTAACAATCAAAACACAGTGCATGCTTCTTATTTTACATTGTTTAAAATGATCTATGGGAAAGCAACAGCCTAAATCTTGCTCTGGTGGTGACAGGTGAAGAAGCACTGTGACATGGCAGAGCCATGTGTCCCACTCAAGCAGGATCGTCCAAGAACCCCCAGCAAATCAGTATGGGTCCCGCTGCGCCACACGCATGTCCTTTGCCGTCTTCAGAAAATTTAGAAGTGTTTGTTTCCACCATTCATTCTCACATCCATGTGTTTCAAGGAGGGAGGAAAATGTGACTTCACTTTTAGCTTAAAGCTTAAAGGGTAAAATCTGAGTTAAAAAAAAATACAAGAAAAAAGAAGGGAAGGGAAGGGAAGGGGAAGGGAGGGGAGGGGAGGGGAGGGGAATTACCACATCATTTTGCCAGTCACTCATTTCAAATCAGGCCTGCAGTTCCATTTCGAAGCACAGACTCAAGGAGAAAGTACTAAAGGTGTCTTGAAAAGTTCTTCATGTTTAAGAGGGAGAAACGGGAGGATTTTAAGCAGATGGTGGCAGCAGAGTAGTTTTGGAATCTATCCCTAAATCCTGTCTCCCTCAGATTAATGTAGAAACCAGAAAATCAGAACTGCAATGTGCAGGCAACATTACAAAACCAAACAAAACACTATGTGAAAAGGCATCTCCATAAAACCCCAAAATAAGAGCGTATGAGGGCGCACTGCCCGTAACTACACAATGCTCCTCTTGTTAGAAATTGTGTGGACAGAGTGGAGGAAATCCCAGGAGACTTGCTGCAGCCCCGACACATCCCAGACCTCCTGATGAGGAGTCAGACACAAGCTGAGCACAGAGACAGACGGCTGCAAAGGGAAGAGGAGAGCCTCCTGCAAGTGGAGAAGGAGAGGGGAAGACGCAGGTGACAATACTTTCATCACTCAGGAAAACAACAGGAGAGGGAGATTTGAAGGTGCTTAAGCTAGAAAAATTATCCTGGCCCACTTCCTCCTAAATATGCAGGAGAATTTGTCTAACTTAAAAATGAAGTTCAGATGATATTCTGCCAAATTCCATTCAAAGTTATCATAAGAAAATAGGAGTTAATCTCCTACTATAATAAAATCAATCCAAAAAGACAGATGAAAACATTAATATTTAAAAACCAGCTAAATAAAAGAAAGGAAGTAACAGATGTTCTACAAGAACAAAATAAATAAGAACTTGAAGAAAAACTCTCAAAAAAGTGAAAGGAGAAAAGGAAGACGGAAAATAAAGCTAAAAAATGTCAGAAAATAATGATTAATCTCAGTTCAAAAATTAATTATTAAGATTAAAATACAAGTATCACTTGAACATAGAAGATGCCTCAGAAGAAATTAAAACAAAGATGGTTTTATAAAAGTCAAAAAAGGAATGAAAAAGAGATGAAGTTATAAATTTATGAAATGTGCAAATATATTTTAATACTGTAATTTAAAAAAAACTTTCTGGCAATTAAATAGAATTTGAAAAATGCACATTAAGAAGTTATACTGCATATCTGAGAAATTCAGCCAAGAAGAACCAAAGCCAAGACATATTTTTTGTAACATTTTTAAAGCTTAAAGGAAAATAAAAAGAAAATCATCAGACTTTTCAACCCCAATGCTTTGTGCTACAAAACAATGTCTAATATAATTTAAAATATTTAAGGACCAGAAGTGTGAGTCAAAGATTTTAAAACTGGCAAACTGATCTTCATGTAGGAAGAAAACAGAAAAACTCCTGGAACATGCAAGAACTTAGAAAACGTGTCTGTAGGCGCTTGCCACAGAGTCTCCTCAAGAACAAAAGGCACTCTATAAAAAAGACACCTGCACTCGAATGTTTATAGTGGCACGATTCACAATTGCAAAGATGTAGAAACAACCCAAGTGCCCATCAATACATGAGTGGATTAATAAAATGTGGTATATGTATACCGTGGAGTACTATTCAGCTATAACAAACAATGGTGATATAGCACCTGTTGTATTATCCTGGATAGAGCTGGAACCCATTCTACTAAGTGAAGTATCCCAAGAATGGATAGACAGGCCCCACATGTACTCACCAGCAAATTGGTTTCACTGATCAACACCTAAGTGGACACATAGGAACAACATTTATCCGGTGTCGGGCAGACAGGAGTAGGGAGGAGGGGATGGGTATATACATACATAATGAGTGCGATGTGCACCGTCTGGGGGATGGTCAGGCTTGAAACTCTGATTCGAGGGGGGAAGGGGGGCAAGGGCAATATATGTAACTTTAACATTTGTAGCCCCATAATATGCTGAAATAATTAAAAAAAAAAAAAAGAAAGAAAGAACAAACCAGGAGCAACAAAGACGACAGTGGTGATATTGGTGATGTTGGCATGCGGACTTGCACTGAGCACCACATGCGTGTCGTCCTACAGGAATAAGATTAAATTTCAACTGTAATGGATTCAGGACTTTAAATGGCTTTAGGCTTTTCCAATATAAAGATAATAGTGGAAGGGGCCTTGGGAAGAGTGTATGAAAATAAAAGTAATCACCAGATTGCCTTATAGAAATTAACCGGAAATAATAGGACATTAATTAAAATTAGATATTGGGGGAGAGGAAAGGAGAAGAGAGATTATTTTCTAATAACAGAGGTTATTAGCTCATCTTGTTCATAGTAGGAAACCCAAGGAATATAAAAGACAGAATCATAGTTATTATTCAATAGTATTGTATATAACAGTGACCATGAGCACAAAATGAAAAAAAGAAGGCTTTGTAACATTTACATTTAAACCAAAAATTAGCATAAATAGATAGACTGCATAATGGAAAGGTATCTGAATAAAACACACACACACACAGGCACACACACCCATACACACCCTCATCATAGTACTTAAAACAATTTGAGAGTACTAAGACTAAATTTTATACATAGACTCAACTCACTTGTAAAGTGAAAGTCTGTCAATAGTGTATAATTAAGGGCCTAGCGCGGTGGCTCACGCCTGTAATCCTAGGACTTGAGGAGGCCGAGGGGGGCGGATGGCTCTAGGTCAGGAGTTCGAAACCAGCCTGAGCAAGAGCAAGACCCCGTCTCTACTAAAAATAGAAAGAAATTAATTGGACAACTAAAAATATATAGAAAAAATTAGCTGAGCATGGTGGCACGTGCCTATAGTCCCAGCTACTCGGGAGGCTAAGGCAGGAGGATTGCTTGAGCCCAGGAGTTTGAGGTTGCTGTGAGCTAGGCTGACGCCACGGCATTCTAGCCCGGGCAACAGAGTGAGATTTTGTCTCAAAAAAAAAAAACATGATCCAACTCCTTGGACACCAGTAAGACTGATTTTTATACCAAAAAAAGTAAGTGTTGAAAACTAGGATTTGACCTTATTTTAAGACAACATTCTGGCCGGGTGCGGTGGTTCACGCCTGTAATCCTAGCACTCTGGGAGGACGAGGTGGGCGGATTGCTCAAGGTCAGGAGTTCGAAACGAGTCTGAGCAAGAGCAAGACCCTGTCTCTACTAAAAACAGAAAGAAATTAATTGGCCAACTAAAAATATGTAGAAAAAATTAGTCGGGCATGGTGACGCATGCCTGTAGTCCCAGCTACTCGGGAGGCTGAGGCAGAAGGATCGCTTGGGCCCAGGAGTTTGAGGTTGCTGTGAGCTAGGTTGATGCCACGGCACTCTAGCCCGGGCAACAGAGTGAGACTCTGTCTCAAAAAAAAAATTTAAAAAAAAGACAACATTCCTCTCATATGGGTCAAAGCCCTATGCCAAATCTAAACTATTCTTCTCAATACCCTGGAGAGTAAATAGGTCCTTAGCACTGATCTTAGTTTTTATTATATATACTCTCAACCTATTCCCAAGACCAGCCTGTAGTTAAATACTCCTTGTCTCTTTCTGGCTAAATAATGCTCCTCCCTGGATGATCTATTCTAATCCAATGGTTTCCAAATAGGTTTTGCACCCTTCAGAAGCATGTTTGGGGCCATGTAGGGGGATGATAAAAATATCAAGGAGAAGGCCAAGTAGACAAGGCTCAGGGCTCAGAGCAAATTTGTTTTGATGTTTTGTATAAGCTTTTATTTTGAAAAAAAGGGGGAAAGAGTTGTTGCTACAAAAGAAATTGAAACCACTTATCTAAACTAAATATAAACTACTATAATACATATGAACTAACAAAATGAAAACCCACTGGACAAAGACTAAGCAAAAAATCTAATCTGGGAATTCAGGTTTCCTCTGGAAGTAGGTAAGAGGGCTCCTTAAGGAACTTATAAAACAGACTGTCACTCTAGGACCTATCTGAATCCAAACACTGAAGCTGGATCAGATGTACTATCTCCAAGAATAAATAAGCAAAATATCATATATTCATTCTAGTACATTTACTTTTTATTAGACATAATGGTTCCAAAATTAATACAAGTTTCTACCTTACCTTCCGATCATCAGGTACCAGGTCCTGAAGCACCTTCCGCTTAGGCCATTCCTTGGCCAGTTCAGCAGAGGCCAGCTCCTGCAGGTGGTATACAGCTATCTTGGCAGAACGCCTCTGAACTCGGCCCCCACTCTTTGACTCCAGGCTCATCTCCTTTAAGCACTCTGGCTGTCCTGACTCTGGAAAGAAGGAGATCTGCAAGAATGAGACACAGCAAAACACAAGCCTGATAAGTGGCATCCATCAGAGGCAGTGATTAAAGGCTGTCTTTCCTGCTCTAACTATCAAAAGAACTATTTAGTAGCTTGCTGACCACTAGCATCAAGCCCTACCATATTAATGCATATTTTACTGGTAAAACAGCTTCTTAGCAGAATAAAATCTGTTCTATTGTAATGACTAAAAGTGGTTAAAAGTCAAGACACATTCATATGCCATGAAATGAACCTCAATACATACTTCATACTATATATAAAAATTAACTCAAAATGGACCATAGCCCTAAATATAAAATATAAAACTATAATACTTCTAGAAGAAACCAAGAGAGAAAATTTTTGTGATCCTAGGTGTGATGGATTTTTGATGTGTCAACTTGGCTAGGCAACAGTCATCAGTTAATCAATCAAACATTAAACTAGGTATAGATGTGCAGGTATTTTGTAAATGTAATTAAAGTCTATAATCAGTTGAGTTTAAGTAAGAAAGATGCTGCAGGGGAGGCAGGAGAGATTCAAAGCATGAGACATCTTCGAGCTGTCTCTGACTTAAAGATGAAGGAAGTCATGAGCCAGGGAATACAGGTGGCCTTTAAAAACTCAGAATGACTCCCAGGCTACAGCAAATAAGGAAAGGAGCTTCTACAACTGCATGCAACTGAATTCTTGATTCTTTTTTTTTTTTTTTTTTTTTTTGGAGATAGTCAAACACTGCCACCCCAGCTAGAGTGCAGTGGTGTCATCATAGCTCACTGCAACCTCAAACTCCTGGGCTCCAGCAATTCTCCTGCCTCAGCCTCCCAAGGAGCTGGGACTACAGGTGCTTGCCACCACACCTGGCTAATTTTTCTACTTTTAGTAGAGACGGGGTCTCACTCTTGCTCAGGCTGGTCTCAAACTTCTGAGCTCAAGCAATCCTCCCACTTCAGCCTCCCAGAGAGCTAGGATTACAGGCATGAGCCGCCTCGCCCAGCCTGGAATTGAATTCTTGAACAATTTGAATGACTCTGGAAATGGATTCTCCTTCAGATCTTCCAAAAAGGAACAGCCCTACTGATGCTTTGATTCCAGCCTGGTGAGACACTAAGCAGTGGAATCAGCTGAGCCATGCTGATCTGGACTTCTGACCTAATAAACTTGTGTTGTTTTAAGCCATTTAAGTCCGTGGTGATTTACAGTAGCAATTACAAATTATACACTAGGTTAAACAAATACTTCTTAAGTAGAACAAAAGCACTATCCATAAAATAAAAAATATTTAAATCGAACTTTATCAAAATTTAAAACTCTGTTCTTTGAAAAACACTGTAAAAAATGATATTTCTGATAAAGAACTTGTATCTGGAATAATAAAAACTCAGAATATATTCAATATTTAATAAGACAACAAAGGTCCCCAAAACCACCCCAAAAAAGGAACAAAAGATTTGAACAGACATTTCATTAAAGAAGACATACAAATTGCCAATAAGCACATGCAAAGATGGTCAACAAAATTAGTCATCATTTGTCATTAGGGAAATACAAATTTAAACCACAGTAAAATACTACTATATACCTATTAGAATGAGTTAAAAAAAAATGTAACTGACAAGGATGCAAAGCAACTGGAATACTCATACTTTGCTGATGGGAATGCAAAATGGCACAGCCACTTTGGCAGTTTCTTATAACGTTAAACATACATTTATTGTATGACCCAGCAATCCCATTCCTAAGTATTTACCCAAGAGAAATTAAAACTTAAAAAACTTATTTTCACGCAAAAATCTTTATGTGAATGTCTTTTGTTTGTTTGTTTGGGTTTTTTTTTGAGACAGATCTCACTGCTACTCAGGCTGCAGTGCAGTGGCATGATCGTAGCTCACTGCAGCCTCAAACTCCCAGCCTCAAGCAATCCTCCCACCTCAGCCGAGGACTGGGACTACAGGTGTGAGCCACCACACCTGGCCTATGTGAATGTTTATAGCAGCTTTATTCATAATTGCCCAAAACTAAAAACAACCCAAATGTTCAATTGGTGAATGGATAAACAACAAACTTAAAACATTCATACAATGGAATCCTAGTCAGAAATAAAAAGGAATATATTAAGATAAATGTAACACATCCATAAAGCTCAAATGCATTATACTAAATGAAAGAAAACAAACTTGAAAGGCTACCCACTGTATGATTCCATTTATATGACATTCTGAAAAAGGCAAAACTACATGGACAGCAAATAGGTCAGAAGTTGCCAGGGGCTGCAGGTGGTGGGGAAAGCTGACTACAAAGAGACACAAGGCATAAGGGGAGGTGACAGAGTTGTTCTGTCTTGATTGTGGTGATGGTTACGTGTATAGAGGCATGTGTCAAAAACTCTTATAACTGTGCACTAAAATGGTAAATATTACCACATGTAAACTGTATCCTAACATAACAAACAACTCTTAAAAAAACAGGGAAGGCAAGCTTAGGAATGTAATTAGAAAAAAGTCAAGGCAGGCCGGGCGCGGTGGCTCACGCCTGTAATCCTAGCACTCTGGGAGGCCGAGGCAGGCGGATCGCTCAAGGTCAGGAGTTCGAAACCAGCCTGAGCAAGAGCGAGACCCCGTCTCTACTATAAATAGAAATAAAGAAATTAATTGGCCAACTAAAGATATATATAGAAAAAATTAGCCGGGCATGGTGGCACATGCCTGTAGTCCCAGCTACTCGGGAGGCTGAGGCAGAAGGATCACTTGAGCCCAGGAGTCTGAGGTTGCTGTGAGCTAGGCTAACGCCACGGCACTCACTCTAGCCCGGGCAACAGAGTGAGACTCTGTCTAAAAAAAAAAAAAGTCAAGGCAAAGAAATTTTTTTAATTAAAAAAATACATAAGTTGGTCAGGCACAGTGGCTCACACCTGTAATCCCAGCACTTTGGGAGGCTGAGGTAGGAGGATCGCTTGAGGGCAGGAGTTTGAGACCAGCCTGGCAACACAGAGAGACCCCGGACTCTGTCTCTACAAAAAATAAACAATAAAATAAAAAATAACTTATAAATCAATTAAAAAGTAAAGACAGGAATAATGGGAATAGAGGAATCAGCTGGTCAGATTGCCACAAAATTTCTAGCTAAGGGGAAAATGCCTTTAAATTTAAAAATATAATATAGTTTACTTCTGTCTGGACTATACTTTGAATATATTTTTGATTTCTCTAAACTAATAATGTTCAAAAGGCAGAAATAAGAGAGGAAAAAAGAAAGAACAAGGAAGAGAGGACAAAAGCATTCAAAGATTAAAAGGCAATACAAATGAGGAACCAAGGATATACGGGAAGATGTATGGTAAGCACTCTCCACAAAATACATTCCCAAACAGGGTCTAGACAGGAATCAGTACTCACAGGCCCATGCTCTGACCTCAGGTGATACGCAAGTCCAGCCTTTGATCTATATGGTTTTCCACAGTGGTGACATTTCAGGGTCATCTTCTCCAGCTCTGCAGCACCTTTGCCACATTTTCTGACATGGTACAGATATCCCATGATGCTGGTAAAGCTACTAGAGCAACTCTGAACACAGGAGAGAAGCCCAAACTATAATCTTACGTCATTTGACATGATCCCTAAATTTCTAAGCAGCCACAAAGCACTCACCACCACAAAATACAAACAGACCCTGATATCACAAAACCCTGGTCATCTTACTATAACCAAGCATGATATTTAATGAGTTTAGATGGCATTTGATAAACTGTAAGTGTGCATCTTGTCTTTGCCAGAGCTCCTTCCTTGATCTGTGACCCAACTACTCTATCCCAGTATCAAATACCCAGCAATATCAAAGTTCATCACAATGAGGTTACTGGGATTCTCTTCATCACACTGAAGAAAGGATGGTAAAGAACCCTCTTTGAACAAAGGAAAAGGGGAGAAAAATAACTTTGGGGAGATGGGAAAGAAAAACTAACTATTAATGAGTTCAAGAGACCTGGAAAGGCAGGAACCACCCATATGCCATAAGATGGCATAGAACTAGGAGATCAACAAGGGAGGAGGAGGAGAAATGTAAAAGAAGAGCAGGAAGACATTGACGCGAGACGGAGACTGCAGGGAGGAGTTGCTGTCCTTGGACTCTTACCTCGCGCATGCACCTGAGCTTTCCCAGTCTCTTTAGAACTGTTCGGAGCCGTTCTCTCTCACTTGGCTCATCTATTTCATCACCAGCTTTCAGAATGGGCTAGAAATCAAGAGAAGCAAACAAGCAGAGGATTCATGGAAAAGACAGATACAAGAAAAAAAATCATGGGAGAATCAAGGATGACACTAGCAAATGGCAATCCAACTTCATGATGCCCATGAAGTCCAAGTTATTTGACTCTTGGCTTTCTCCATCTTCTCCTGGACAAAGGAAGTGAATATAATGAAAATAAGGTTCTGAGCCTCTATCTCCTAGGATATGAATTTTTAGGGCTAACCTAAACACACAAATACCTATGGATCTACTGCAAAGGTTTCATGTGCATAATAATTCTTCTATCAAAAGGATCTTCTTACACCATTATAAAGTCCCAAGCCATCTGCATTGATGTATCTACATTCATCTAAGTAAAAGACATCCAAACACCATATAGGCTCACAAAGGACAGAAGGAACTCTTACCAAACTATTATGATTTGCCATGACATGATACTTCATCCCTGCCAGTGAACGAAGTTGTTTCCCACAATGATGACAAGTAAACATTTCCTAAAAAGAAAAAATATTGCTCAGTACTAGGCTGTTCAACAAAGAAACAGAATGTCACAAAGTCCTACACAAAGTCCTTTGAGTAGTCCTACTCAAAACACTACTCAAGTGCTCTCATCTATGTTTCCTTTATTTCCCAAACCCAATAGTCAATGATTCTGAAAATCCCACAAGCTCGGTGTCATGTCCTCAAGGGCAAGGAGGTAAAGGCAACTCAGTTTTAAAATAATAATAATTACCATTTACTGAATGCCAGCATTTGCTAAGTAATGGGCTAGGTGCTTAACGTGTTATTTCTTTCTTATCCTCTCACGGACTACACAAGGTATTTATTATTTGTCTCCATTTTACAAATGAGGAAACCCAGGTACACACACAAAAAGCTAAATACCACACCAGTATGTAGCTAAGAGAGGATTCAAATCCAAGTCTATCAGATCCAAAGCCTACGTTTCCTCTATTACACAATGTTGCCTCTTATCCACTATAATCAGCATATCTGTCACAGTACAGATACAGAGGTTTAAAGTTTGGATAAAAAATCCTAACAATTACAAAACGCCATAAAATATCTAACCTGTTTGCAGTTTTCCATGTGTTTCTTTAAACCCTCTATGGTCTTCCTCCCCACTGCCTGGCAGGTAGGGCAGGAGACACTGCCTTTATCCACGATTTCTAAGTACCACTGCTCCTCCAAACTGCCTACGAAGGAGAGAAAGGAACACTTTGTAATCTGTAATATTCTCCAGAAACAAAAAGCATAATCCCACAATTTAGGAAAAGTATAATAAAATTGTACTTCCCTTTCCTGGTAGACAATAATGAAGAGACTCTTGTTGGGTATAACTTCTGAAAGTAATTTTTTTTTTTTTAGACAGTGAGGAGTTTCTGAAACTCCTACTCATTTCCCTATGATAAAAAACCATCTTAGAACCACTCCAAAGCCCAGTGGCTTAAAGAACTAAGCAACATTTTTTATAGCAGGATATAACAATGGGATACTGAGATACGTAATAGCTAATTTGCTGAGTGTTTGTATGCCTGAAACTAAATGTTTTTATCCCATTTAATTTTCACAATTCTGACTGACTTTATTATCCCTATTTACAGACAGAAAACTGAGGCTTGGGAACATTAAATAAATTGAAGTAGGTCAGAAACACAATGAAAAGCCAAAACTTGCGTAAAGATCTGCCTGACCTCCAACCCTAGGCCCTTAATAACTGTCTCCTTGAAAAAAATGCTTCTGTGCATCATTCCTATACAAAAACAACAAAAAATCCGTGTGAGAACTATATCCCACAAAGCTTCCAACAGAAAGCATACCTGCTGCATAAACTGGTGGTTCCTTCCGAATACGACGAGCCTGGGATTTGGGATTGGGCTGAGTTTTAGGCCGTTGCTTCCTCCCTGACGCAAGACAGAAACTTGAAGCCCAGCATATCACCTTGGCTAACCCCTCTCTAGACCAAAATCTCTTCCCTCCCCTTCTCTTCAACACCCTATGCCCCACTCCCTTAACCAACTGACTCCCTTAAGTCATGACAGAATGAAAGAGTAATATGAGGAAGGATGGAGGCCATTCCCTCCCCAAAACTTCCAAGGGCTCAAAAGTCATTCAAGGCCCAAAACTAAGGTCTCTTTCCTATCTACTCTCAAAGAATAAAGGCCAGTCACCCAAAAGAAATAGCAAAGTTACTGTCTTACCATAAAGCTTATGCTTCTTCTGAGGAAATTCTCGGTAGTCTTCATCTTCTTCCTGCCTGGGTTTCCTTTTTCCTTTGGTTGATACTCCACCTGACCCTAAAATAGCACACATAAACAGTACAAAAACTGAGTACAGTTTGTAAATGAACATCAGGCCTGCCTTCAAAACATCATTCACAAGACCATCAATGAAACAGGCCTCACAGAGGTGTTCCTGACATTTTTAGGGAAGTTAGTATAATTTCCCATTAACTGATCCAATCTTCCCTTTTCCTTTAGTATTATTCTCCATCCTGAATCATTAATTGCTCCCCATAAATAATAAGTGCCTTCAGGCAATATGTTTTGCGTAATTTGAGGCTAACACTGATGCAGAAAAATTACTCAAGATAGAAGGCTACCAAGGACTCTTGACACTGTGACCATCTAGAATGTTCTATCCTGAATAACCCTTACACCTAAATCCTCAACAGAGGATTAAACTAGAACAAGGGGAAAGACGTTCAAATCCTATGAAAAGGAAAGGCTGAGGCTGAATATAACCTAGAGGAATAAGATCAGCAGAATTTCACTCTATTAGATAGTGAAGCTAACAGTATGCAATAGCCTAACACCTTAAAGTTTTTTTAATCACTAATGAGAAACACCTATGTGGCATTTAATACTCTAAGAGCCATTTACAACACTACCTCAAAATATAACTTTAGAAAGTGCTCTGTCTTTGAAATAAGACACTGATACTGATACCTTCAACATGAGAAGTAGCAGCTGGCTTGATCCTTCTCATCTTCATCCAGTAGGTAGATTTTCGGAAGGATGCTGGAAAATCACTCACTGGTTCACATGATGAGGCAGATGATGAGCCACTTAAGGAGTCATCGTGAGGGATAGTGTACTGGAAACTATTATCCTTTATGGAGCACTGGGTCCTGCTACTAATACAACACAAAGATACGTACCACAAAGGAGAGTCTGCAGCAAAATTCCTGTTAACTCTTTTATATTATAACAAGATAACCAAGTTGGTTACTTGTGCAAAAAACTAAGAAGCTTGATGTAAAAACAAAATGTAGGTTGTAGTCTCCTAATAATTATAATGGTTGATCTAACAACATGTACAATTATTATACTTCACTGTAATCAGAAAGAGTAAAAGCAGTCCACATAAATGATCACTTTGCAGCCCTAGCAGGCATCACTTCCTAGATTTATTTAAGAAAAGTAGGCAGCCGGGCACGGTGGCTCACACCTGTAATCCTAGCACTCTGGGAGGCCGAGGAGGGTGGATCACTTGAGGTCAGGAGTCCGAAACCATCCTGAGCAAGAGCGAGACCCCCCGTCTCTACTAAAAATAGAAAGAAATTAATTGGCCAACTAAAAATATATAGAAAAAATTAGCCAGGCATGGTGGCGCATGCCTGTAGTCCCAGCTACTTGGGAGGCTGAGGCGGGAGGATCACTTGAGCCCAGGAGTTTGAGGTTGCTGTGAGCTAGGCTGACGCCACGGCACTCTAGCCCAAGCAACAGAGTGAGACTGCCTCAAAAAAAATAAAGAAAAGTAGGCAAAGTAATAGGGTGTTCTATGACCCTTCAGAAGATCCCCTGGAGGAAATGAACAGAAACTTTTCCAAAGAAGACAGAATAATGGCCAAAAAACATATTAAAAAATGTTCAACATCTCTAATCATTAGAGAAATACAAATCAAAACCACAATGAGATACCACCTAACCCCAGTGAGACTGGCCTCTATCAAAAAATCCCAAAACAACAAATGCTGGCGAGGATGTGGAGAGATAGGGACACTCTTACACTGCTGGTGGGACTGCAAATTGGTGCAACCTT
>CAUYRT010024181.1:0-16767 GCA_963574885.1 Lepilemur ruficaudatus | reverse complement strand
CCAATTAATTTCTTTCTATTTATAGTAGAGACGAGGTCTCACTCTTGCTCAGGCTGGTTTCGAACTCCTGACCTTGAGCGATCCACCCGCCTTGGCCTCCCAGAGTGCTAGGATTACAGGCGTGAGCCACAGCGCCCGGCCTACACCCGTGTTTTGACTTTGATGTTCATTCATGCCACCAGGGAGTTTGTTAAACTGCGGGCTCTGATTCAGTACATCTGGGGTCAAACCTGACACCTGCATATCTAGCAAGCTCCCAGATAACGTGAGTGCTCCAGCATCACACTTCTCGGGGCAAGGTACTACAGTCATGTGTAGAAGCTTTTCCTTTATATAATAAAAATATCAAAAGTAGTTTAATGATAAAAAAATTGGCAGCAAAGAAAAAGAGGAGGAACAAAGAACAGGGCAAAGATGAAGCAAATACTAAGAGGGGAGATTTAAACTAGATTAGGTCAGTAATTACATTAAATGTAAACAGGGCTAAATGCTATAGTTAAAAAATAAACATTGTGAGAAAGTATTTTTTTTAAACCCTAATCATATACTCTTTGTAAGGAGCACAACTAAAACACAAAGGTTACACAAAGGTACAGGCAGGTAGAAAGTAAGATGCAGTTTACCCAGCACATCTTCTTTACCTCTCATTTTCTACTAACATATTAATCGGCTTACCGGGAAGATAAAAGAGTTTCAATCTTTCTACACCTAATAGCATGGTTTCTAAATATAGTTTAAAAAATGAAAAGGTACAGGGAAAAAGAGATGAATCCAAAATTGTAGTGTGAGATGTTAGTAAACAAGGAAATAGGAATAGCCTGCAGAATTCATGTTCTTTACAAACACACTTGAAACATTTACTATGCTATCAAGTACATCCCATCAAATTTCAAAAGACTGAAATGATTCATATTATGTTCTCTGACATAGTGAAGTTATACTAGAAATAAATCAAAAAAGCAAAACACAATCTCTGTATGTTTGGAATTAAGAAGCATTTTTCTCATGAATCAAAATAGAAATTATAATACAAAATAGGAAATTATATGAACTAAAAGACAATAAAATACTACAAAAATAATAATGAAATTTGCTGGATGCAGCTGAAGCAGTACTCACATGGAGATTTCTAGTCTTGAATTCAAATGTGAGAAATAAAAGCCTAAATTTAGTGAGCTAAAGATTTAGCCCAAGAAGATAAAGATAACCATCCCAAAAAGTACAAATAAAATAATTTTTAATACATAATAAAAAATAAAAAATTGGGGAAAATACACAATAGAGAAGATTAACAAAACCAAAAGGTGATTCTTGTAAAATAGTAATAAGACTAATAAACATCTAATAAAAGTTATTAAGAGAAAAAAAGGCACAAATAAATAATATCAGGAATGATGGAGGGACATCACTATAGAACTTTTAAACATTAAATGATAAGAAAATATTCTGAAGGTCCTTATAATTTTAAAAGTCCCAGGAAAATTCAATTTACCAAATTGACACAAGGAATAATAAAGGAAAACTTAAATAATCCTGTAAGTATTTTAAAGTTGGCTCTGTAATTAAAATCTTTCCAAAAAATCCAGGTCCAGGTGACTTCTATCAAATTAATTCAATTATTGCACTAATGTTTCAGAGAATACAAAATGAGGCAGTATTTCCCAACTCACTGTATGAGGAAAGTATAACTTGATATCCCAAGCCAGTAAATATAGCATGAAAAATGAAAAATACAGGGCATGTTCAGTGAAGAACATAGATAGAATAAAAATTCTAAACAAAATATTAGCAGTTCAAATTCAGCAATTATCTTAATCTATTTGGGCTGCTATAACAAAAATATCATAGACTGGGTAGATTATAAACAACACAAACTTATTTCTCACAGTTTTCCCAGAGATGTGGACGTCCAAGATCAAGTCACTGGCAGATTTGGTGTCTGGTGAAAACTCATTTCCTGATTCGCAGATGACTGGCCACCTTCACACTGTGTCCTCAAATGGCAGAAGGGGATCTCTCTTACAAGGGCACTAATCCCATTCATGAAGCTCCATCTGCATTACCCAATCAACTCCCAAAGGCCCTACTTTCAAATACCATCACACTGGGAATGAGGTTTTAACATATGAATTTGGGGAGGACACAAACATTCAGTCTACAGCAGCAATATTACAAACAGTTTTATAAAAAGGATAATATATCATGACCAAGTTGGGTTTATTCCAACAATAGCTATCAACACAATTTACTACATTAACCAGTTTAAAGGAGAAACGTGATTTTCCCAATAAATGCAAAAAATTTGTTTAATAAAATACAGCATCAGTTCATGAAAAAAACAAAAAAATTCTTAGTAAACTAGGTGAAGAAAGAAACTTCTGTAATCTTATAAATGTTATCTATTTAAAAACTATAGCTAATATATTTAATTGATGTTACAGTTTGAATATTTGTCCCCTCCAAAACTCATGTTAAAACTGAATCCCCAATTTGGCAGTATTGAGAGGTGGGGCCTTTAGAAGGTGATTGGGTTATTAGGGCTCTGCTCTTGTGAATGGATTAGTCCATTTATGGATTAATGGATTATCAAAGGAGTGGCATTAATGGCTTCATAAGAGGAGAAAGAGAGACTGAGCTAAGCATGCTCAGCACCCTTGCCACTTGATGCCCTGTGCCACTTTGGGACTCTGCAGAGAGCCTCCACCAGCAAAAAGGCCCTCACCAGATGTGGCCCCTGGATCATGGACTTCTCAGCCTTCATAACTATAAGAAATAAATTCCCTTTCTGTATAAATTACCATGTTTCATGTATTCTGTTACAAGCAAGACAAAATGGACTAAGACGACCAATTAAAAACTTCCTTTTGAGATCAGAACAAGACAAGGATGTTTGCTATCCCCTCTTTCATTCAATATCGTACTGAGATAACTGATGAAAGGCAAATAATAAAATATATAAAGGCAGTAAAGGAAGGAACAAAAAGTGTCATTATCTTCATTTTAATTCATTTTGTGCTGCTGTAACAAAATACCACAGACTGGGTAATTTATAAAGAACAGATTTAGAAATTTTTTTCACACAATTGTGGAGGCTGGGCAGTCCAAGATTGGTGCAGGCATCTGGTGAGGACCTTCTTACTGCCTCCTTGTGTGACAGAGGTGGAAGGGCAAGAAAGAGTGAACGCCCTCCCACAAGCCCTTTTTATAATGGCATTCATGAATTCATGAGGGCAGAACCCTCATGACCTAAATACCTCCCCCAAGTCCCTACCTCCCAACACTGTTGCATTGGGGATCAAGTTTCCAGCACATGAATTTGGGGGGACACATTCATACCATAGCAATCTTCAGTTGATATAATTTTATCGTCAAAAAAAATCAAAATAATCTATAGAGAAAATCCTAGAGTTAATAATCAAGTTTAGCAGCATTGCTGGATAAAATGTCAACATACAACATATGACCCATGAATTCCACTCCCAGGTATACAACCAAGAGAAATGAAAACTTATGACAACCCCAAAATTTGTATATGAATGTTTATAGCAACATTATTCATAATAGCTTAAAGGTAGAAACAACACAAATGTCCATCAACTGACTAATAGATTAATAAAATGTGGCATGTCTATACAATGCAATACAGTCAAACCTCAGTATCGGTAGGGGCTTGGTTCCAGGTTCCCCCAAGAATACCAAAATCCATGTATATTCAAGTTCCTGATACAAAATGGTATAGTATTTGTATGTAAGCTATGCACATCCTTCTGTGTACTTTAAATCATCTCTAGATTACTTTATAATACCTAATACAACATAAATGCTCTGTATATAGCTACACTGTATTGTTTAGGGAATAATGACAAGAAAAAAGTTTGTACATGTTCAATACAGATGCAACCATTCTTTCGTTTAAAAATATTTTCAATCTGTGGTTAGTTGAATCATGGATACAAAACCCATGGATGTGGAGGACTGACTGTACTATTCAGCAATAAAAAAACAAAGTACTTACACATGTTACAACATAGATGAACCTTGAAAACTTTGTTTTAAGGTGAAAGAAGCTATTAACAGAAGACTGCGTATATTGCACAATTCCATTCTCATTGAATATCCAGACTAGGCCAACTCATAGAGACAGACAGTAGATCAGGGTTTGCCTAGGGACAGGGAGGATGAAGGACTAGAAGGGAGACTACTAAAGTGTACAGATTTTCTTTTTGGGGTAATAAATTTTTTTGAAAGTTGATTGTGGTGATGGGTGCATATATATTATGACCATATATTTGTGAATATATACACAGTCATTAAATTATACACATTAAACTCTCTGCTGGATTGAGTTTCCTCCCCAAGCTGGTGAGGGACTAAGTATCCACATTTGCAGCATTAGGAACTGCCCTGCACTGCTGGTGGCAATGTGCATTGCCACAACTCTTTTGTAAATAATTTGGCATATTGAGTAAAATTAAAGAAATCCATACCTATGACCTGGCAATTCCACAGCTAGGTATTTCTAGAGCAACAGAAACACTTGCATGTGTGTGCCAAAAGACATTTCACAGAAGCATTATTCACAATAGTCCCAAACTAGAAAGAACTCAACTATTCATAAATTGAGGTACAGTTACACAATCATATGGAACACTATACAGCAAAGAAAATTAATTAACTGTAGCTAGATGTAGCAAAATATATTAATCTTAAAAACCTAATGAAAAGCAAAAAAATCACATGATTTCACACATAATATTTAAAACAGGCATAACTATATTGTTTAAGGGTGCATACTTAGGTTGTGAGACTATAAAGAAAAGCAAAGATGAGATTACCATAAAGGTCAGTAGTGATTATTTTTGTGGGGAGGAATTAAAATGAAGGCCAAGCAAGGCAATTTTCCATTCCTTAACTGGGTTAACATTTACAGGAATGTTTACTTATTAGTATAAACTACTATAAGGTCAGCAAACTATGACCTATGGGCTAAATCCTGCCTCCCATCTGTTTTGGTAAATAAAGTTTTGTTGGAACAGAGCCACATTCATCATTTACATATTGTCTATGGTTGCTTTCACACCACTAAGGCAGAGTTGTGTATGTGTCAAAGACCATACAGCCACAAAGCCTAAAATATTTAGTATCTGTTCCTTTACAGAAAAAGTTTGCCAGCTTCTGTTTTATACTAATTTGGTAAGCTGTATTTCATATTTGATGTTTTTTTTAACAGATGCGTTATATTTCATAGTTTAAAAAAAGGTTAGAAAAGAATTCAGTGTGGTAAGTATTATACAATAATGGCAGCATGCCCATGTGGACAGGCTTTGGGGTCATAAGGGCAGGGCTTGGGAGGTCATATGAGAAGGGCTGAGAGGATAAGGAAATACTTCTGGGAGTTGATGCTTGAAAGTACCCTCATGTATGCATAAGAATCAACCTTATAAAAAGAGAGAGGAGCTTCTATTTCTGGGAATAATAAAGGCTAGGTTACTCTAAATCACATTCATGCTGAAAGCCAGTGAAAAATAATGTATGAAATATATTTATTTATTTATTTTTTTGAGGCAGAGTCTTGCTCTGTTGCCTGGGCTAGAGTGCCGTGGCGTCAGCCTAGCTCACAGCAACCCCCAACTCCTGGGCTCAAGCAATCCTTCTGCCCCAGTCTCCCAAGTAGCTGGGATGACACACATGTGCCACCATGCCCAGCTAACTTTTTTCTATATATTTTTAGTTGTCCAGCTAATTTCTTTCTATTTTTAGTAGAAACAGGGTCTCACTCTTGCTTAGGCTGGCCTTGAACTCCTGATCTTGAGTGATCCTCCTGCCTCATCCTCCCAGAGTGCTAGGATTACAGGTGTGAGCCACCACACTCAGCCTGAAATATATTTAAAAATATATCAAAAACATCAAAGATCTTACAAGATGGTAAGAAATTATCAAGCCAAAAATCTAAGTGGAAACCTAGACAGGTCAAGTGGAGTTCTGGAGTTTCTTGTGTCCTGCAGGCACCTGCCAATTTGTCCAAAATGGAGGCTGGGTTTTCCTAGCCCCATGGGAGAACAATCAACACCCAGCACATGACCAGAGTGGACTTGGTCTTATGGGAGACTCCACAGAGCTAGAATTAACAAAACGCTATTCCTCAAGCAAATTTCCCACAGGAAGATTGTAAGGAAAATTGAATCAGTACTGAGCAGGGCATGGAAAACAAAATTTTCCCTAAAGGGTCATAACCACAAGCCAGCCTTTGTATGGATTTGCAGACCAAAACTATATCCCTTGGGTGGTCCAATAAGACTTAAGGCTTGAAGTTAGTTTAAACTTCTCCTGAGACTGCTGGTGAAAATAAGCACAAATTCTCTCTAGAAGAAAGTCCCTGCAGTCTAGAATAGATAAAACTCCAAAGATAATTTTTCAAGTGTAGTGTTCAACACATAACCAAGGCAAACAAGCACACAAAGTAATCAGACACCTTCAGCAAGAACCAGTAAAATAGCAGATTAGAGAGACTGAACGCAAGGTCTTTAGATAATTAGTTATCTGAAACAGAATATAAAATAACAATACTTGGTAAGTTTTTTTTTAAAAAGCAACACTTATAAAAAGCAATAAAGGTTATGTCTGTAGGACATAAGGAACTATGAAATGTGATATAGTAGATTTGAATAATAACCAAATAAAACTTCTAGAAATGAAAAATGAAATAATTGAAATCAAAAACTCAATGAATTAAACAGAAGAGAAAATACATAAAGAGAAATTTAAACAGTTGGAAAGTACGGTGACAGTCTAATATCTAATAATTGTTTCAGAAGGAGAGAAGAGAAAGAGTGGGATACAAGAAATATTTGAAGATAATAACTCAGAATTTTTCACAGCTGATGAAAGACACAAAGCTATAGATTCAAAAAGTTGAATAAATCCTAAGCAGGATAGAGTATAAGAAATTCGCACTGAAATCCATTATGGCTAAGCTGAAGAACACTAAAATCAAAACAAACTTAAAAGGAGGTAGAGAAAAAAGGAATGCTATTTTCGAATGAACAACAGACTACAACTGACTATTTAGCACCAACAGTGGAAGCCAGAAGACAATGGACTAATATCTTTAATGTTCTGAAGGCAGTAAACACCAACGAAGAACTCTAAAACCAGTGTGAACACCTTTCAAAAAAGTGGAAAAAATAAAGACATGCTTAGAAAGAAAGACTGAGTTTTCCAAGAGCAGATTGTCAATAAAAATAATTCTAAAAGATGATCTTTGGGTAGAGGCAGAGTGCTGACAGATGGGAGTGCTATGATGAAAGAAGGAACAACAACCAGAAAAGAAAAGCAAAATACAAAATACAATGAAGAATATATGGATAAAACCAAACAAAGATTGAATGTATAAAACAATGACATTTGTCTGGGCACAGTGGCTCACACCTGTAATCCCAACACTTTGGGAGGCCAAATCAAGAGGATCACTTGAGCCCAGGAATCTGACATCAGCCTAGGTAACATAGTGAGACCCCCCTCTCTGCAAAAAAATTTAAAAAATTAACCGGGCATGGTGGTACATATCTGTAGTCCCAGCTACTTGGGAGACTGAGGTAGGAGGATTGCTTGAGCCCTGGAGTTTGAGGCTGCAGTGAGCTGTGATTGTAGCATCACACCCAGCCTGGGCATCAGAGTGACACCCTATATCTAAAAGAAATTTTAATTAAAAATAAAAATGAAATAAAACAATATTAACACTGGAGTAAAAAAAACAGTACAGGTAGTAAAAAGACATAATTAAAGTAAATGACAACATATACACATAAGTAGGTAGAAAGGTAAAAAGAGTTTGTGTTTGCAAGGTTCTTCCATAGTCCAGGAGAAAGCTAAATGCATTAAGATAGACTTTGAGAGGTGAAAAGCTTTATGTTTTAATTCCTAGATTGGTCATTAACAAAATAGAAACATAGGATATTACTTTCAAACTATTAATACTACAGGACTTAAAAATAGAATGATAAAAGATATTAAATTAATTTAAAAGCAGGAAAGTAATGAGGGAAAAAATTTAAAGTTAATCATGCAATTAGAGGGTGCTTAACAAATCAGGAAACTAGTGACACAGACTCATGGTGGGAGGTCACTGTCACACGAAGTGAAAGCAGGCACTCCTACTCGGTGATTGTCAGAGGAAGGCGCAAGATGAGAACGGAGGCAGACGCTCTGTTCCACATCTGCACAACCACATGCTACTCAACGGACTCCCAGCTTCCTCCAAAACATTTGATGATTTCATGATGTGTTTTTTTAATATGGGTGTCATCTCAAAATGCTGTAAGTCACAGCTGTTGTCCCTCCTGTGCTCCAAACTAAATGGACCCACTCCCCGGTGAGACCCTGACAGCCCCTCATGCCTTGATGAGCCTGTGGGTTCACAAAAGCTACTTGACCATCCACCTGTACTGTTAATGTTCCTCTCGTTACTGGCAAAGTTTCTCTCTCTGGGAAGAAGAGTTGCCTTTGTTGGATTTGAGGAACTCTCTTCCTTCTATAAGACAAATAGTTTCTAGTAACGTAAGAGCCGAGTTTGGGAGCCATTGTTTAAGCTTTCCTGTGCTGGGTTTTGTGATAAATTGAGACTTTTCTTTTGTTTTGTTTTTCTTCCTTGCAGAGGAAATCAAATGCAGCCAGCCTCTTTACGGTGGGCTGAATCCAATGTGGCAAAGGCAACAAAGTCAGGAAGTTCAAGTGATGGCTTTCAGGATGGGTCCAAACAAAAACACCACCCCCACCTCATGGAACAGAAGCTATGATGCTAAAGAAAGAGGTGCAAGAAATGGTATCTTTGCAAAACACAGAACTCAAGTCTCTATTATCACTTCTTAGATGGCATTTCTCTCTCTTTTTTTTCTTTCATTCATTCAGCAAACATTTATTCAGCACCTATCAGTATCTGCCCAGCACTATGCTGGTTGGTGTCCCCTTTGAGGAGCTCACTTTGTAGTCCAAGCACACAGACTGTGGGAGCCCAGCAGGAGCAATGCTAGCACGGAGGTAAGCCCAGGATGTGCGAGGGCACCAGGGAGGCTCCGCTTAAACTGGCTGAGGAAGAGTGGGGTTTCTGGGAAGCCCTCAGGACAAAGGGAGATCAACTAAATGAGCTAGGCCGCATTTAACCGGCAAGAGATGAGGTGTAGAGATTCCAGACAGAAGGAGCAGCTCGTGCAAAAGCAGAGGCCCGCAAACATGCAGCTCTTCAAGCACCTGCAAGTTCTGTGCTTCACAGAGGGTAGAGGGGAGGGGCGTGAGATACGGCCAGAGAAGTTGTTCAGATTGGAATAATTTCTGTACAAATATTTGAAACCATTGGCCTATACCTGTAGAGAGGAAAAGAATGTCTCAGGTGTGTGATCATGCCACTGTATTAGTTTTTGGTAAACTGAGGATCCAGAGTATGATAGAAATGTGAGCAATAGTGAAAATTTAAGCAGGTCACAGATTTAGCTGCCACACAAATTGCAACTGTATGATGTTAGGCCAACTGCTCAACTTCTCGAGGACTCCATTTCTTTATCTATAAAACAATTAAAATATCTACTCCATAGGCTTATGGACATGAAAGTGTTCTGTGAGTTGTATGAGCAAATGTGATGTAATGGCAATAATGATTGTATAGAGGGACACCATGTAAGGCATTAGCATTATTATCATGCTAATCTGCATTATCATCCAAAGGTTAATAACTCCTCCCAACCCTCTGTCTGATGAGAGATGTGAAGGAAAGAAGAATAGAGAAGCAGGGTGGAAGACTCCGGAATCCCACAGTCCCTGGGGACCACTGACAGAGGAAGGCAGGAAGGCATGGGGGCATTTGGCTGATCTGCAGAAGGGTCCAGAAGGGGACGTGGCCAGCTGTATGGTGGGCAGATAAATAAAAAAGTGAGTTTGTGAACCAACATTCTATGATTCTTAGCATATTTCTTGAACAGTTACCGTCACACTCTTTTGATTTTTTTTTTTAAATAAAATTTCTGGAGCCAGGAAATCCTAAATTGCTAAGTGTATTCAGTGGTTTTCAATGCACTAAAACATGTGTTAGCTCAGAGGAAAAGCAGAGAAAATGCATTTACATCATATCAGAGTGCTGAATGTGTAAAACATGGCTGAATATGTATATTTAGAATTTTATATATCATTCCTTTTTAGACAGAGCCACACCTAATTTGGGCACACCTGACTTCAGTCACACCTGACAATTATGGAGAGGAAAAGGTGGGGTGGAGCCTTCACCCAGAGCCCAAGGGCCAGACATGTGTCCATAGGCACAGCCAAAGACACTGTTCCTGTGGGGCAGGTGAGCAAGGTATGCTCACAAGGCTTTCCTTTCCTCCTCTCAAGGTGTGTGGCATGTGGGGGGGGGGGGGATAGGGAAGGAAAGGAGAGACAAGGAAAGTGGACAAAGGAAGCATGAGACAAGGGCACCACCTTAGTCTGTTGTACTGCTATAACAAAATACCCAAGACTGAGTAATTTACAAATAATAGAAATTCATTTCTCACAGTTCTGGAGGCTGGGAAGTCCAAGATCAAGGTGCTGGCAGGTCTGCTGTCTGGTGAGGGCCCCAGTATCTGCTCCCAAGATGACACAGTGAATGCTGCGTCCTCCCATGGCAGAAGGGACAGAAGGTAGGAGGGCAAAAGGGCCTAGCTAGTGCCCTCCAGCCCTTTTATAAGGCTCTAGTCCATTCATAAGGACAGAGCCCTCAGGACTTAATCACTTCCCAAAGGCCTCACATCTTAATACCACCACAATGGGGATTAAGTTTCAACACGAATTTTGGAGGGGACACATTCAGACCATAGGAGGCACTAAGTTTCCTTTTTGTTAAACCTCTAGAAAGCCTGTTGTTCGACAGCAGCCTAAACTCCCAGGACAGCCCATGAAATCTGATTTCTTCTGTCATGTAGCTCATACCAGTGTTTCCCCAACTAGGAACCATGGAACCCTAGTATCCTTCAGGATGTTTATAAGTGATAATCAATGTTATGTAAAAAACAAATGAATAGGGAAGGAGTGAGATTCTGCAGACAAACTTGGAAACAGTAAGTACGGTTAAATGGCTTATTTATTGTAGGACATCTCAGGTCCTTTAATATGATAATTCTGTGAATCACCAAGACAGAGCTATATAACACTTGAGAGTTTCCAGAAAAAAAAAAATGAAAAAGAACTTTATATTTTTTTTTTGGCGGAACACCTAGTTGCACGAGCGTCTGCAGAACACTAAACCATAGTCCTAATAATGCCAAGCTGATAAAACACTAGTGCTAATTACACTGTTAATCACATGCTCTGCGTATTCTATACATCGAAGAGGGTTTTTAGGCAGCTCTGAAACTATTGCGTGCATGTGTGTATAAATGTCTTTTGTACATCATCTTCCAGCATACGGCTTCAAAAAAATATATATATTATAATTTTTTGTTAGAGACAACTGCAAACACACACAAGAGTGGAGAGCAGAGCACAGGGAACTCCCAGCTTCAGCAGGCATTAGGACCTGCCTGTGCCCCCAGCCTCCCCACTGCAGCCAGCTGGAGAATTTTAAAACAAACCTCAGACATCATTTCATTTCATCTGTACATACTGGAAGGTGTAGCTCTAAAAGGGATAAGAATTCTCTTTAAAAACATAACCATAATACTATTACTACAACCACAATTTTAAAATAATGGAAATAATTTTAAGTATTTCTCTTCAAAGGAAACTATAAAATGGGTAACAGTTTGGAGTTTATTGAGCACTTACTATGTGCCAGGATAAAAGCTTTATCAGCTTCCTCTCTTGCAGTTCTCACAGCTATACTCAGCAGTAGGTACTTTCGTGCCCCATTTACAATGGAGAAAATTTCCCCTCAGACATCCTGAGGAGAGTGGTTAAACCTGTGGCCCTATGTGCTCAGTCACTTACTGGCAACGTGACTTTGTGCAAACTCACTTCTGGTCTCTTCAGTTCTCTTCAAGTCTCCTTCTCCCCCCTGTAAAATGGGTCCACACTAATGGATTCACAAACACATGTATGAAACCTTCAGGAGGTACTGATCTGTTCCTTTACAATTGCTGTGTTACCAGGGACGGAGGTAGAATTTAAATTTGAGTCTGATCCACTAGAGTTAGCCCAGCGTCCTGACGGAGTCAGTCCTCTGAGCTCACGCCTGGTCTCCTTAAGTCAATGTGACTTACCTCTCCGTTCATTTCCTCCCTCATCGTTCTCCAAGATGGCCCCAGGGCAAATGGGGAGAAGGGGTGACTCACCTACCGTGTAGGAGGACCATATAAGTCACAGGTTAAGCCAGGGCACTCTTCCCAGTGGAAAAGAGACCTAACAGGAGCTGCCAAAGGGCAGCAGGCAAACCCCCACCCACATGGGTCCCTTCTTGGGCCTTGTCCTCGTCCCTGGCCCCCTGGTCATGGAGGCAATGCCCTAGTCCTCCTGGGTGCTGGTCACTCTAGTGGCAGCCATGGCCAATGTGTGCAGCAGGGCATGGCTGGGCATGAGTCACTCTCCCTGGAGGACTTGTTCCTGCTTCCTCCTTTGGGCTCCATGGGCCCTGAGGTCTGGCTGTGACTTGCCTGGGAGGCCATGCTGTGGTCCTCAGCTACATGACCACTTTGACAAGGTCCCTAGTCAGACCTCCAACTACCATCTAATGTGTTCTAGTCTGGGGGGTAGCCCTATTTCATTAGTGTATCTTTGTCAGAGATGATTACTGCAGCTCCCATGAGGTCAGGGACTATTGCCAAGTGTGCTCCCCGAGTTCTCACCAGCCCCTAGCAGGGACGTAGCTCATGCAGATGCTCCCTAAAGATTTGCTGAGTGGATGGCCCAACTCTAGCTGCACCCTCTTAGCCATGAACCAAGTATCTTTTGAAATGGTCGCCGCCAGGTTGTTGTGGGAGCAACCTGCTTCTCCCAAATTCCTCACTGAGAAGATCCATGATGGTATTAGAAACTCATAAATTTGTGATAAGAAATAGAAACCTGCTCAAAACAGCTCAAGTGTAAAGGTGGTTTGTCAGAGGACACAGAGGAACCCTGCAGAGCTCCACTTCAGGAGGGACAGCCTCGCCACCGGGGAGCTGAGAAGTGCTCAGACGTCTGCACCCTCCAACGCTCCCCACTTGTGTTGCCATGGCCTCTCATCCCAGCTTCTCTGGGCTCATCTGCCTCCATGCAAGGTTCCAAGAAGTGTTGTTTATTGAGTGGTTTTGCCGAGGAGCAACCAGAGGCCAGCGGGGGAGGTACCTTCCTTTCAGTGTGGCCACAGGCAGTTGTGGTTGACAGGGGCTGGGCAAGCTTTTGGGTTCCTACACAACTCAACATATGAAAATTATATTTGAACAAGACAATCTTGGCAACTGTTTGCATCTTGGACTGGCCTTGTAGGGTCTTAATATTAACATTAGTGTTTTTTAACCCAGGTGAGGACATGCTTCTTTTCATAAAGTGAGATTTACTTTAACAATCTCTAGATATCTATCGGGGATGTGTTTACTTTCATTCTCCAGCAAAGCTCTTAGGCAGGTGCTCTTTATAAAGCATCCGTTTTTGCTTCCCTCTGCAGGGGAGTCCCGGTTGGCAATTAGCAGAAGGAGGGGCACGTGACCAATTGGAAGGCAGGCTGCCGTCTTTGAGAAAGATGTGTCAAACGTGTACTTTGTTTGGGGATGCTTTAGTGAAATTCATTTCATGGTGGGAATAGTATCAGGAAATAAGTCCATGCAGAACGGCTGGCAGCAAGCAGCTGTTCCAGGATGTTTTTTTTATGAAAGAATAATATGAACTGTGGGGAAAGATGAAGCTTTATCACACTAGAAAGTCAGCTAAAGCTATCATTTAAGATTGCTTTTAAAAAATAATTCCTCCATGCCAGCAAAAACCGTTAAAATAGTATTTACACAAATCCAAAGTAATTGCTTTAGTGGGCCTCTCTCCATTCTTTTGGAAAATTACATAATGAATTAGGGTAAAAGTTATGATTTGTACACAATTATGATTTGGAAAAGTGCCTGTCTAACTGCCTGCTTTGCTTACATAACAGCTTTAATAAGATGACTTATTAAATTCCTACTAATCCTCTGCAAAAAAGGAAACCACTTTTCATTTTGTTTCTGCTTGGTTTTCTATCAGACTTTCAGAAAAGTCCCACTTTTAATGTAACAAAAGAGTTCAAATGCATTATTCTACAAATTACAACTCACAAGCACTCTGTGACGAATGAAGGCTGTTCCTTTCCATTCCCCACGTTCTCAGAGTTCCTGTGCAGATAACGCTGTTTTTGCTATGCCACATGTGGCCAGCCTTCCGTGTGACCTTCTCAAAAAGGGGGAAAGGAAAACTGCGTAGGGGCAAACGCCCTCTACAGCAACGAGATATCTTCACGTCGTGGATTTCAGATCAAGAGATGGCAGAGAAGTGGCCCATGTGAATGTGGTGTTCCCAGTGATTCCAACTGGGGAAAGCACCAGATACTCAAACGGTGAATGTAGGCCAAGGGAAACTGTGACATATGACAGTGATTATTTGGAATCTCCCCAGTGAGATTGTTCTGCTCCAGTATAGTCTGAAAGTCTCCACAGCCCACTGGTTTAGAGCCCATGGATCTTAGGGAGTCTCTTCCAGGCTAAGATGGAACATATAGTCATCTGTTCTCTGTAACGCACTGTGCAGATGCCAGGTACATTGTACATTCTGGGCCCTATACATTAAACTCATTAGCTTTATTTAAAAATACATCTATTGCCTGAAGACACCTGGGTACATCCACAGAAAATGAATAATTACAAGAATTGGAGGAAATTAAGCACCCAGATCAGGGATGGTTTTGTGCAAGGATAAGGCACAGCTGGTGCCCTTTGACAAGGTGAAATGAGACTAATTGGATAAGCTAGAAACCAATTAGATGGAAGTAGTTAAAAGAAGTCACTGTTCAGTTAAAACAGATGTATTCTCCAGCAGAGGGAGGAAAAGCTTTGTGTGCATAAAATGTGACATTAGGAATTGGAATTCTATTTTATATAAACCTTAAGATTTATTTTCCTTATAATGCTATCAGATACTAAAGATGCTGAAGCTGGAGGTAGAGAGAGACTGGACTTTTCAGGTACAAGAGAGCACATGCGTGGGTCTCATCAGTGAATGCCGCAGAACGAAGTTTCTTGTTATGTCACATTAAACGTTCTTTGAAAAGACGATGGATTTTAGAACTAATTCTACTTAGCGAATTATGTGACTATATGCTCAACTCAAATGAAAGCCTTAATTATGCTGCTAGTAAGAGTCGTGTGCAGAGGTAAATGTCTTTTGCACATTTAGCACATTAGGAAGACACAAGCTGGGAATCAATCTTCTAAGAGCATCGTTATATTAGCACGTAACTACTCAGAGTGTGAGCTATAAGAAGGCTGGTCAAACTAAGGACACCAGCTGTTACCTGTAGTAGATGAAATTAACGGGCCCTTTGGGTGGAAGGTATGAAATTGACCCTATGGCCTCATTTCTAGAATCCTCTAACCAAGAGGCCTCAATAACTCTTGGCCCAAACAAGGTAACGTTTGCATTTCATAGCATCTAACATTGCACACAGTAACTGGCAAAGAAACCACTGCTCAACCAGAGGGTCGTGGTGTCCCTGTTGCATTTCCAAGTTCTGTCCCAGTGCCTGGTCCTGGTTGGTGCTTAGTAAATATGCAAATATTACATAACCAGTGACATAATAGGACCTCAAGTAACATAATAAGGCCCTAAATAAGAGCAGGTTATTTCCAGTTTCTGTGGACAGGAATGGGCATCTTGGGAAGTGTCCTGGGTACAAGGGGCCACAGGACCAGCACAAGGAAGGGGAAGGAACCACATCCTCAGCATCCTAAGGCCACAGAGAAGGGCCCACCTGCCCCACTGCAGGAGGCCCAGGACTTGGGCTGTCAGGGCAAAGCGAGTCAGAGGAAGAAGCTTGCAGGGTTCCCGCTCCAAGTCTGAAGGGACCTATCACCTCCCCTAGAGACAACCAGAGAAAGAGGGCTGACCTGGCAAGAGCGGCCTTGGACAGTCCTTCCACATGGCTTCGTCTCATAGTCTCTTCCTTCCTCCAGCCAGCTCTTCATGGCAGTTGCCATTCCGTCTTCCCTACCCAGCAGAGTCTCCTGCCTCTGTTTGAAATCAGCTGCTGCCAACCTGCTCCACAGTTGGCCTCCCACCCTGATGGGGATGTGCTCCAGGCACAAGGGGAGGTTTCCAGGGGCTCCTGGCCTGCAAGAGGATGATGTGGGGTCAACAGTCCCCTACTGGATGGCTTCTTAAGGCAGCCGGCCCTGAGCACGGAAACTCAGCCGAGAAGATAAAGAGGGCAGAGGCCAAATCACTTGCTGACTCTGAGTCATTCCCACTCACCCGCCCTCCCCATCCCTACACCCCAAACTCAAGCTTCAGGACCAGGACAATCCCTGGTGCAGCTCCCCAAAGACAGCCAGATGCCATCCGGGTCAGCTCCAGTGACCTCATCAAACTTCAGGGCTCAGTTTCCTCAATGAATGTCCTGTGATCTCTCCTCTGGAACTGCTCTGGGAGCCTCACCCCAAGGACTGTGTCCCTGCTGAAGGGTGGGTGCTGGCCCTGGAGACCTCTAGCATGCCCCAACTTCTACACCCTGGTGCTGGCACACAGGAGGCAGCAGGCACTTTTTTCATTTGTTCAATAGATCTCTGCCCTGCATCCAGAAATAGTTCT
>CAUYRT010024178.1:0-18241 GCA_963574885.1 Lepilemur ruficaudatus | reverse complement strand
AAGGTACAAATGATATTTTTATTTTTTATTTAAAAAGTATATCCTATTATTATTATTCTAGCCGAGGCTGGAATGCAGTGGCACAATCATAGCTTGCTGTAACCTCAAACTCCTAGGCTCAAAGGATCCTCCTGCCTGAGCCTTCTGAGTAGCAAGGACTACAGGCACCGTACCTGGCTAATTTTTAAAATTTTTTGTAGAGGTGGGGGTCTCGCTGTGTTGGGCAGGCTTGAACTTCTGGGCTCAAGCCATCAGCCTCAGCCTCTCAAAGCACTGAAATTATTGGGTGTGAGCCACCACCCAGCCATATCATCATTTAAATTTTTTCTGAATTGACCCTTGGGCAAAAAGGGTTGCTTATTATTGTTTTAAATTTCATTGAAATTCTAAAGGTTTGAACTTTAGGCTTCTAATCCTATATAATTTACATAAACAAGAGTAGAATATGGAATTATAAAATTTTTTCAGTGTTGTTCCTCTCATGCTCAGGTAGCCTGCGTTGTCAGTTTCTCTGAAAAGACCTGAGTTTGTACTTACGGAAAAGAGAGACGTGGCACCAGAAAGCTCTCCTTACCTAACAGAAGAAACTAAGCAAAAACACAATCATATTTGTCTTTTTGTGTTGTGGTGAAATATACATCACATAAAACTTAACCATTTTAAGTATTTTTAAGTGTGTTGTTCTGTGGCATTAAGGACATTCACCATCACCACCATCCATCTCCCGAACTTTTACGTCTTCCCCAACTGAAACTCTGTACTTGTTAAATGCTAACTTCCCTTTCTGTCCTCCCCCTGAGGTTGAGAGGTTGCCCCTGGCAACTGCCATTCTACCTTCTGTCACTGTGAATTTTACTAAATATCTCATATAATTGAAATCATACTGTATTTAATATAAATTTGCTACTTTATTTTTAAATGTATGATTCATTGGCACTAATTACATTCACAACATTATGCAACCATTACCACTATTTCCAAAACTTTTCATCACCCAGATGAAACTCTGTACGAGTTAAGCAATAGCTTCCCATTTCCCCTTCCCCTCAGCCCCTGGTAATCTCTAATCTACTTTTGGTTTCAACGAATTTGACTATTCTAGGAACCTCATATGAGGAATTATACAATATTTGTCCTTTTGTGACACTTAGCTTGATGTTTTCAAGTTTTATCCATAGTGTATGTCAAAATTCCCGCCCTTTTTAAGGCTGAATAATATTCCATTGTATGTACGTACCACCTTTTGGCAGTTGTGAATATTGCTACAATGAATGTGGGTGTACAAATATCTTTTCAAATGCATGCTTTCACTTCTTTTGGGTTTATACTGAGGATACCTTTTCTTTCTTTTTTTTTTTTTTTAAGTAGCTGGGACTGCAGGCATGCACCACCATGCCAGGCTAATTTTTTCTATATATATTTTTAGTTGGCCAATTAATTTCTTTCTATTTTTGGTAGAGACGGGGTCTCACTCTTGCTCAGGCTGGTTTTGAACTCCTGACCTTGAGCAGTCCACCTGCCTCGGCCTCCCAGAGTGCTAGGAGAAGATTTTTTTCTTTACCTCACCATAAATGAGGAGGTGCTAGGGGTCTAGTTGTTATAGATATTATCTTTAAATTAAATTTACTGTTATGATGTTTTTCCTTTTGCGTATTTATAATATTAGGCATTTTCTCACTGTTGACACTGTACTATGCTGAAGTAGGTTCAGATCCAAAACATTTAAATTCTTTGGAGACAGTCTTCACTCTGTAGCCCAGGCTAGAGTGCCATGACGTCAGCCTAGCTCACAGCAACCTCAAACTCCTGGGCTCAAGCAGTCTTCCTGCTTCAGCCTCTTGAGTAGCTGGGATACCAGGCTAATTTTTTCTATTTTTAGTTGTCTGATAATTTCTTTCTCTTTTTAGTAGAGATAGGGTCTCACTCTTGCTGAGGCTGGTCTCACACTCCTGAGCTCAAGGGTCCTCCCGCCTCAGCCTCCCAGAGTGCTAGGATTATAGGTATGAGCCACCACACCCGGCCCCAAAACATTTAAATTCTATATTTGAATTACCTGCATAGGGCAAAGTATATGAACTTGTTTGCCTTGCCTGTAGTAGGAGTGATAATTTTTAATAATTCTGGCTTTAAAATTTTTTATTAGACATTTTTTTGAAAATGTTACCAACTCTTGTATCTGAAATTGAATTCTGTTCTTTACAGTTTTTACTTCTATGTGCAATTTCTTTATTATTTATTACCTTTTCTTTTTTCCTTTTTTTTTTTTTTTTTTTTAGAGACAAAGTCTCGCTCTGTCACCCAAACTGAGTGCAGTGGTGTGATCATAGTTCCTACAGCCTCAAAATCTTGGGCTCAAGTGGTCCTCCCACCTTAGCTTCCTGAGTAGCTGAGACTACAGGCACATGCCACCACTCCCCACTAATTTTAAAAATGTTTTTTAGAGATGGGGGTCTCACTATGTTGCTCAGGCTGGTCTCAAACTCCTGGGCTCAAGCTATCCTCCTGCCTCAGCTTCCCTTGTTGCTGGGATCACAGGTGTGAGCCACTATGCCCAGCTTCTACTTGTAGTTTAATGCCTTAAGTGAACACTGCCTTCAGGAAGACACTGAAATTATCTTTATACAGATGAATATGTCTTAGGACATAGTGATAAATTTGGTTTTATAAATGTTAATGCTTTCATAATGCACATGCATGGTAGATTAATTTGTCATGTACTGAACACATAGTTGGATTTCTATACCTAGGTTTTTCATGCTCAGTGAACTTACTTTGTTCTATTTTGTTGACTGTACATAATAGGACTGCACTAGTAAGGAAATAGCCATTGAGGAATCTTTTTGGATTATAATCTATTAGAGTCCTTCTTTTTTTCATACCGGTACCTTTCTACTTTCCATTTGTTGCTGGACACTTTAAAGATCATTTACGGCTGGGCGTGGTGGCTCACGCCTGTAATCCTAGCACTCTGGGAGGCCGAGGCAGGAGGATTGCTCAAGGTCAGGGGTTCGAAACCAGCCTGAGCAAGAACGAGATCCCGTCTCTACTAAAAAAATAGAAAGAAATTAATTTGGCCAACTAAAAATAGGTAGAAAAAATTAACCGGGCATGGTGACACATGCCTGTAGTCCCAGCTACTTGGGAGGCTGAGGCAGAAGGATCGCTTGAGCCCAGGAGTTTGAAGTTGCTGTGAGCTAGGCTAACACCACGGCACTCTAGCCTGGGCAAAAGAGTGAGACTCTGTCTCAAAAAAAATAAATAAATAATAAATAAATAAATAAGTAAAATAGAGGGAAAAAAAGAACATTACTATTTTGCCGTTTCCTAAGATACCAAATCAGTTGTCAGATATTTATTAACATATTCTCTGGTGCATGTTGTAGTTTCTTTATTTCTCCAAGAAATTTATTTTAAAGTACATTTTAACAGCTATTCAGAATGTGTAACCAATAAGTCAGAACATAGATATATCAGAAAAATAAAGCTAATACCCTTCATTGATTATTTGTAATGAAACACTGCTTTTTGGTTCTCTGATGGAATGAACCTGCAGTGCCTAAGTCTTTTCCTGCCGCTAGGGGGCTGAGTTTTCCCTTGCTGTTACAACTCTAGAAAAAAGTATACTTTTTTCAGTTTCAGCAAACCCTGCAGACCCTGTTCAGTGTTTAGCTATTTGGATTCAGTTAATTTCCCAGGATATCTGTGCTTTTAAATACCTTGGGAAATCAAATTCAAATCCAAAACATTTTAGTTATACATTTGAATAACCTCCAAAGGATCAAAGTTAAAAACCTGTTTGGCTAACCTATGTTGGAAGTGACAACAGCTTGAATTTTATGAGGCAATCTTAGTAATATGTGGCTTCTTTTAGTCACTGAAATTTTTAAAAAGTCATATTCAGAAAATATCAACCTTTATATCTGAACTGGAATTCTTTGTATTATTTCAAGTTTTCTTTCTGTGTACAAAATTTAATGCCTTAAATTGCACATGATACAATGAGAAAATACTTATTTTTAGTATGCCTTTATGAACTTACGACATTTTAAAACTCAGTAGTCAATAATGAAGAAATAGGGAAGCATTTCAGTTAAGTTTTTATGATTCTTAGGTTAGTTTCCTTTCACAGATTAAGGAATGAGATTATTTAGTAATTTTATTAGCACACTCAAATATGAAAAATGTGGACGTAAAAAGGGGAAGTTGCCACCTTATAACAAAGACATTTTTAAAGATGTTCAGCAAGTGGAGTTCTAGTAAAAGTAAAATGTTACAGTTCAGGAAGAAGGAAAACTTAGGGGGAAGTACGGTGGTATATCATAGAACTTGTGCTTTGGAGTTTGAGTACTAGCTCTGTCATTACCAGTTTTGTGACATTTGACAAATTAATACTGCTGAGCTTTAGTTTACTTATTTTGTAAAGACAATATATGTAAAGTATCTTCCACTGCCTGAAACATGGTAGGCACTCAATATATATCATCATCTGTTCAATCCAAAATTGCGATGTTATAGCAGATTCTCATTGATACTGGAGAATCTCTCTGTCTGGAAAAGAGGAGACTCAACCTATTATTAAGTCTGCATCTGTAAGTGTAATTATCCCTGTACAAAGAGTTCAATCTTTTCATGATGTTTTAACTACAAAGGGAAAATTTGGAAAGTGTATTTCTTTAGTTAAAATAATAGCAGCTAACATTTATTGATTGCTTACTTTCTGCCAGTGCTATTGTAAGTTCTGTGTGGATATTGGTTCATTTATCCCTCACAACTGCCATTTTAGGTAGGTTCTATTATTATCCCTATTTTAATAGGGTATAGAAAATGAGGCCCAAAGAGATTAACCATGCTCAAGATCGCACAACTATTAAATGGTGGAGCTGGGCTTCAAAGCCAGGCAGTTTCGCTCTAGGATCTGCATTTCTAACCACTTGTCTAAATGATTAAAACATTTTTACATGTCTTTCTACTGGATGCATTGTTTAGTGGTAGAACATTTGGAGAATATTGTTTTAAAACACTGCCCTGTCCAATTGGTTGTTACTGTTAAAGTAAATAAAACAATTATTTTGGAATTTCAAGTATATTCTGATATTTTCAATAAAATGAAATTCCTTGCAATAAGAATAAACGTTTGGTTAGAAAGGTAACAAAATGTTTATGTGCTAAAGAAATCACTTATAAAAATAGACAAGGCTGGCCGGGCTGGGTGGCTCACACCTGTAATCCTAGCACTCTGGGAGGCTGAGGCAGGCAGATTGCTCAAGGTCAGGAGTTCGAAACCAGCCTGAGCAAGAGCGAGACCCCGTCTCTACTATAAATAGAAAGAAATTAATTGGCCAACTAAAAATATATAGAAAAAATTGGCCGGGTATGGTGGCGCATGCCTGTAGTCCCAGCTACTCCAGAGGCTGAGGCAGTAGGATCGCTTGAGCCCAGGAGTTTGAGGTTGCTGTGAGCTAGGCTGACGCCACAGCATTCTAGCCCGGGCAGCAGAGTGAGACTCTGTCTCAAAAAAAAAAAAAAATAGACAAGCCCCTTTTTAAGACTTTTAAAATTAGTTTTCAATACATAATAGCACCTAATTGTACTAAATATTATTTTGTTAGACAAACAGAGGAAGTTCTTCAAATTTGGAGTTCTTTCCAGGTTGAAAGAGAGTGCTCCTTGGATGCTATAGAGGTTGATTTTGGTTGATGGCTTGTCTATGTTTGAATTTGTTCCAGCTGTGCTACAGTGCTGTTCTCCTTCTACCCACATGGATGCTCTAAGTAGTTGTGTCACTCCCACTGCCTCTTCCTACGCACACTGCAATTACTTCCAGGTAAGATTCTTGGAACAGTGGGCATACTCTGTGCTTCATGTGCAACATTACTGACCTTGCAAAATTTCAAAGTGTAATTTTATATTAATGAATGGCCAGAGGTAAGCTGTGTATTAATGGGCTCAGTTTTCTGAATTCTCAAAAAAAAAAGGAATTGTTATAAATGATATCCGAGGATTCTTTCAGGCCAGCTCTGTTAAATATGTTAGCCACTAGCCACATGTGGCTATTTAAATTAATTAAAATGAAATGAAATGTAATAATTCATTCCCTAGTCACGGTAGCCACATTTCAAGTGCTCAGTAGTCTCATGTGGTTATTTAAATCTAAGTTAATTAAATGAAATTTAAAATTCATTCCTTAGTCAAAGTAGCCACATTTTGAATGCTTGATAGTTTATATGACATGTGGCTACCAAATTGCACAGTGAAGATACAGAACATTTCCATATATTAAACAGTGGTATTCTAGACTTGCCATTGTAAAATGAATACTACATAGACTCTGAAAGTGTATGTTACCAAATGATAGATTCTTCCAAGGTGGTATAGGTAATTAAACTTTTTAAGAAGAAAGGAAAAATGGTGTCAAAAATGAGAAATTTAAGGCCGGGCGAGGTGGCTCACACCTGTAATCCTAGCACTCTGGGAGGCCGAGGCGGGCAGATTGCTCAAGGTCAGGAGTTCGAAACCAGCCTGAGCAAGAGCGAGACCCCGTCTCTACTAATAACAGAGAGAAATTAATTGGCCAACTAAATATATATAGAAAAAATTAGCTGGGCATGGTGGCGCATGCCTGTAGTCTCAGCTACTCGGGAGGCTGAGGCAGGAGGATTGCTTGAGCCCAGGAGTTTGAGGTTGCTGTGAGTTAGTCTGATGCCACGGCACTCTGGACCGGGCAACAGAGTGAGACTCTGTCTCCAAAAAAAAAAAAAAGGTGGCCCCCTTCATCCTTAGCCTGCATGTTATAAACACCGTATCAGTGGAACATCCCTTATCCGAAATGCTTGGCACCAGAGGTGTTTTGGATTTCAGATTTTAGAATATTTGCATATATATAATGAGATATCTTGTGGATGGGACCCAAGTCTAAACACAGAATTCACTTATGTTCCGTATATGTCTTATACACATATCCTGAAGGTAGTTTTATACAATATTTTTAATAAATGTGTTCATGAAACAAAGTTTATGTTAAATACTTATACATGTAATTTTCTGCTTGTGGTATCATGTCAGTACTCAAAAAGTTTCAGATTTCAGAGCATTTCAGATTTCTCATTTTCAGATTATAAAATGCTTAAGCTGTACTTCAAATATTTTCTCACTATTTCTTAAGATACAATTGTTTTGATTTAAATGTTTTATATTGCTATTTCTAGGATAAGATTAAATCCCATGCTTTGTATTTTCGTGCTGTAATTGCTAAAGATTGGAACTGTGTGTTTGCTTTGGATACATCTAGCCAAGATAGCTTCAGTTAAGAGAATATCTTACTTAGTGGCATTAGGCACTCAAAAGAACATTTTTTTGAGAAAATCTACATAGGGAAGTCAAATTATAATCAGAGTATTGTTTGAAGAGTATAAAATCAGACTAAGGGAACTTGGTTATTTTTCATGGATACCATCAAGTCTGATATCCCAGTCCATTCATCTTCACTGGAGGGACATACCTATTCCACAGCTAAATGCTCTTGTTTACAGATCCAGGCACTCTCTCCTATGGATCATACTAGAGATACTCTGACAGTGTTTATGTCTTGATTATGTTCATATTTTAAATATGTAATTTAAAACATTTTTATAAAGACTTTTTCTTTCTGCAGGGACAATATATGTTCATTATAGGAAAATAGATAAGCACATGTAAAATTTAAAAATAGATAAAAGGGAAAGTATTCCAGAATCCATCCTGAAAATAAATGCAATAAGTGGTTGGACTATAGGTACTGAGAGGATGCATGAATAGTCAGTATACTGTAATGGTTAAGAACAAGAGCTCTTGAGTCAGGCAAACCTGGGCTTGAAACCCAGCTCTACAGTTATTTCATTATTACTTTGGATAAATTACAAAGTTTCTCCGACCCTCAATTTTGTCATTTGGAAATGGAGATTAAGATTTTTCATCGGGCTCCAGTGAGGGTTAAATGAAATAATGTTATGTAAAGTACTTTGCATGTGCTTGGCACATAGTTAAGAACTCATTATATGGTGCTATCTGGCATAGTAGGTTAGTGCTTACCTTACACTGTTTGAATTTACATTATTTGTCATTATTGGCCTTCTAAAAATCATTGACACAATCTTTGTAGTATGTTTGGCAACATCAACTCACTGCATGTTTTATTTAATCATAGCTCTTCTGTATTTTATGTTTATAATGTGAGATAATCAACACACATTTATTGAATGCCTACTCTGTGCAAAGCTCTGTATTGGGCAACAACAATTCATTACATGTTTTATTGAATCACTGTTTTTCTGTATTTTATGTTCACAGCATTAGATCTTTGTTACCAAGCGTGTACTGAATGCTTAGTTGTACAAAGCACTATGTGTAAGAGAATGTATCTTATGGATATAAGTCTAAAAGCAACAGCTATTTTAGTCGATTGCTTTATTATTAAAAATATACAATTCCAGGAACCAAAGGATATTTGATATTCCATCCATTTTCCCCCTGATCATTTGGAACAGAATATCAGTACCTCCGCCTGCATCTATAGAAGGATTGGTGGACTAGTGAACATCTTGTGTTTGAAATTTCCTTACTGAATTTCTAAAACAGTATATGATACATACAAGTGATGTTTTTGTCTATCAACATTTATGAAAGAATGTGGTATATAGACATTGTATCAACAAATAGGCATTTGGGTACTATAACTTTTTGGTTTTGTTTAGTTTAACCCTGATAATTATTGGTCCATTTCAGTATAAAACTTAGCATAGTGTGGTTGATATGTAATAGATGCCAAGTAAATATTAATAGTAGATTTGAAGTTATCATTGCTGAAAAGTAGATTCACGTTCATGTTTTCTTGGTGAGCTTTAAGTTTAATCTATTTATGTTTAGCATTCATCAGGCTGAATGTTGTTGCTTTCCTCCTTAATCTCATATTTGATTTTCTATCCAAACAGTCCTATTTTTTTTCTTTTCCCAGAATGCTCCAATGCAATCCTCCTATCCAGTTGAGTTTCTGCCTTCTAATTGGCCCTGCAGTGCTACTGATGAAAATAAAAAGACAGAAGTAAACCTAGAGGCTGTCTTTCAGATAGTAGATGAGTTGCATTCCTCCCCTAAATTGGAGATGGTAAAGGTGGAGCCTGTTGAGAATCAGTGCCCAACATCCCAGTCCAGCAGAGGCCAGCATATCCTAGCTAATTCAAACAACAGCAACCCATCTTCCACAAGTCAGGCAAGCCAGCTGGAACCACTTACTCCTGTAGGCTCAGATATTACGTCTTTTGTGGTCGGAACAGAACAAGCAATTACCTGCTCTCTACCACAGTCACCTGAGTACATCTATACCATCCACACAGCTCAGCCTGTTGAAAATAGCACAATGCAGGAATCTGCAGCCATCCAACAAGCTCATGTCAAACTGAAGGAGCAGCTAAGTCATAATCCATCTCCGTCTTCAGTATTATTCGTGCAGGAAGGGCTACCGTTCAGCACACACCAGGTAAAGGGGGCAAAGAAAAAAATCCTAATAAAGCTCAAAATACCTAGTGCTTCTTGCTAAAGACTATTCTAGTAGAGAGTTTGTCCAGATTTTATTCAGGTTTAACACTAGTTCATTATGCTTTCCAAAAGGATCGTGTCTAGTAGTTTTGCACAAAAGATTCAGAGAGAAGTTACCTTAACCCCCAGGCATCCTCACACTATGTTATGGTCTGAAGTCAACCTCTAGAGAGGCATTCTGATTGAGCATTGTGGTATAAAACTTATTTTCACGTTAAAACATTCCTTGAGTTTTTGCTTCCTATCTTAATTTGAATGGACTTAAGTATACCTGGCTGATATAATTCCATTACCCTAGAGGGATGATTTATTTGACATATTATGAGGAATTTCCTACCTATTTGTAGAATGGAGGTAAGGAGATTGTTGGAGGTGTTTTCTTTTTTATGGCATCATAGAACTCCAACTTGTGAGCATTTTGTGTTCAAATTTCCTTACTAATATCTGCATTCCTAAAGCAGAACTCTGACTCTAGTTTGAGGGACATATTTTGAAGGTAGAGGCTAACTCCTTTATTATTGCTAGTTTATGACCAGAAAATCAACAAACTTTGATTCTAAATACTTAGTAAGAATAACTCATCAAAAGTAAATCTAAGTTAAAATCACATTTTGTGAATTAAGTATTTTTTTCCTACTTTTAATTTTTTTCTTGATCTTGGCCTGATACATATGTATTTTTTTATTTTGGGTTTTTTTCTTTAATGAGACTGAAAATCTTTTCATTGTTTGAGATTCCCAAGATAACTTTTGGCAGGTTGGTTTTTTTTTTTGTTTGTTTGTTTGTTTGTTTTGCAGCCTTTTTTTAGCTCTAATTTTAGATCTAAATGTCTTAAAGTTTCTATCAACTCATTATTGTTTTTTAAACCTATTAGAGCCAATAGATTATATGTTAAGATAATATTGTAAATTCAGTAGACAAAAGATAGGCCCATTATGTTTTAAATATGCCTGTAGAAAGAACACAGAATTTGTCTTTGTTCCTTCATAGTCACATTTGAACTATTTTGTATCTTAAAACTGAATTCATACACAGTAACTTTTTCATTAACAAATATATCTTGAAAGCTGTGTTTTTAACTTTCAGCTTTATTTCATTGCATGGTTTTATTTTAAAATAGGTAAAAGAAATAGAGTATTTCAGAAGTTAGTCACTTTGACAAAGGAATTTAACATTCCAAAGAAAATTTAGAAACTCCAAGAAAGAAACTCATATCTTACAAACTGGAAAGAATTTGTAGAGGCTGAAGCTTACACAATTTCCAGGGCCTTTTGAAAACAAAGAATGCAAAATTAATAAAGTGTCCACACCCCACTGACACGGTCTAACAGGATCATGCCTATGGCCATTCCAATGTCAAACAGGAGAAGAATTCTGATGGACCTTATGCTAGAGTGAAAAAAGATAGTGGTCTTAACAAATCATGGTTAAAATATCTTACCTTTGTAAATTAAAAAAAAGAGAAATTAAGCCTCAGGTAAATGTTCCCCTGATCATAAGTAAATATTTTAGCTCCATATACATTTCAGTGGTTTGTATATACGGAAATATACATCTTACTACTGAATATTTAGATAACAAACTTAAAGGTAGTATCATTCATCAGCGTGAAATCCTTGCAAGTTTGTTTGTTGGATTGTGTTCCTGTAATAGAACTCCTTGATAAAATATCTTAACTTTTAGTAGATATTTTGGGGAAATCTCAAAATAATGAGTGGGTTTAATAATTTAGGTGGATGCCAGTATAAAATGCCAGACCAGTCCACCTGAGAATATCTTGCCTTCAGAACAGATGGGATTCCTCATTTCAGAAATCGGGCCTGCTAGCAAGCCTAGTAAAGACACAGGTTTATCCACTCCAGCCAGATACAGAGAGCGACGGAGCAACTCACAACAAGGAAAGTCCCCTGGTAAGGATAATTGTGCCCTAGAATGATAGAAGTAGAACCAAGGTGTAGAATTAATATATGAATGACAGTTTTTCTGGGTCTTCACATATTATTCATAATTGTATTATACCTGTCACATTGCTGTTTTTACTTAGCTGTAGTTTTAACTCTGTATTTGTTCTTAATTATCCTTATGAAGCATATCATGTTTTCCTAATATTGCACGTAAGAATTTGAGCTTTCAAAAATATTGAACATATAAGCAGAAGCAAAGGAATTTAGATTATTTAACTTGGGGAAGGCAAGGATGAATGGTGATTTAATAACTATCTTCAGATGCCAAAGACTTTGTAATTATAGATGTGCCTGTTCTCTTATTAACACACTATAGGGCAAGAGGGAATGTGCTTAGATTGTCACAGGAGAAAATTAGATGGACATTAAAGATATTATCCTGAGCACATTATAAAGATTCTGTAAAGTGTAAGTTTGCTCATCCCCTCTCTTTAACTCAATGGCACCTACATTGAGATCACCTGAAAGAGTGGGTTTGCTTGGGAAGATAACACCCGTAATCCTATCTTTGCTGTGTCTGTCAGAGAGTCTTAAAAGAAGAGCTTGAGAAAAATTTGAGGCCCTGTTAAAAGGCACTTCTTACTACTGCTTCAGGTTGAGGTACGGAAGCAGTTGGATGTATGACCCAAATTACTGAACCTAGTCAATAGGTGATCAACCTCAAGTAGAGAAATATTTCCTTCCATCTCTGCTTGCACACCAGGTACCTCTAGCCTGAGCTCATCTCTTTTTTTTTTTAGGGCTTTGCTGAATGTGTCAACAAATAGTTAACACATTTTGAATTTTGTGAATATTTTTCCCTATAGTTGTATGTTCACTTGGCATTTGGTCTGCCTTCCAGGGTATCACAGGTAATGATTTTACCAAATGTTTTGGCATGGATAGCAAAGATCACCAACATTTTAGCCTGCTGTGTCCTAACCACCTGCAGCCTGACATATATCATGTGTTGATTAATGACAGGGGTATATTCTGAGAAATGTGTCATTAGATGATTTCATCATTGTGTGAACATCATAGAGTGTACTTACACAAACCTAGATGGTATAACCTACTATGCATCTAGGCTATGTGGTATAGCCTATTGCTCCTAGGCTACAAACCTGTACAGTATGTCACTGTACTGAATACTGTAGGCAGTTGTAACACAGTGGTAAGTATTTGTGTATCTAAACATATCTAAGCATAGAAATGGTACCATAAAAATATGAGTATTATAATCTTATGGGATCACCGTTATATATGCGGTCCATCATTGACCAAAATGTCATTATGCAGCACATGACTATGATACCATGATGTAAAGAATGAGAATATTTAGGAGACAACTAGAAGTCTCTGTCACATGAACTAAGAGAAAATATTTACAGCACAAAATATAGAGCATTGTATTCATACAACAGAAAAAGTTCCTACAAATCAAAAAGAAAAAGGTAACCCAATAAAAATAAATAAAATGATATTAATGTGCAGTTCAGAATAAGAAATACAAATGACCAATAAGTATATATATTGTTTTCCAATACAACCCACACCTTTAGAACAATAAGTATATAAAAAGATGTTCAACCTCTCCAGTAATCAGAGAAATGCAAATTAAATCAACTAAAAATTTTTGCCAGTCTGGTTGGCAAAACTTTATTGATAACATCAAAGTTTGATAAAAGTATAGGGAAAAAAGAACCTCCTCTGCACTGTAATTGGAATGTAAATTTGTATAGCCTTTTGAAGGACAATTTGGCATTATCTGTAAATGACTAAAATGCTCATATGCTTTGACTCAGGAACACTGCTCCTTAGTATCTCTTCTATAGAAATATGTATATACCCAGAGGTACTCGAGAAGTTCACTATAGTGTTATTTATAATAGCAAACATTTATGGCTGGATGCGGTGGCTCACGCCTATAATCCTAGCATTCTGGAAGGCCGAGGTAGGAGGATTGCTTGAGGTCAGGAGTTCAAAATAATAGCAAAAATTTAGAAAAAGCACAAATGCCTGACTATAGGGAACTATATAAATTATGAGAAATTCATGTAATAAAATACTGTGCAACTATTTAATAAAATAAAGTAGCTTGGTATGTTGTGACCTAGAGAGATAGAAAGTGTTTGTAACAAGTTGAACAAGTTGCAGCACAATATGTCTAGTACATCCCCTTTTCTAGAAAAAAATACTGTAAAATTATAGAAAAAAATCTGGAAGTATATGATAAAATGGATAAATTTAACACTAGTTACCCATGAGAAGATAGAAGTTGAGGGTACAGGGGTATTTTTAACTTCTCAATTTGTGTGTGTATATACATAGTAGGATTATGGGAAGTTTTCACCCCCTTTGTATTTTTCTATATTTTTAAAATTAAAATATATATACTAGAAGTAGTTTAAATACTTTAAAGTGTTCTTATAGCATGAAAATAAAAAGCCTCAAAATAATAGAAATGAGCAATTTACAGAATATGTTTAAAAAATATTTATAGCCCACATATTAAACTGACTCTTGAGTTTTAGATATGTTTGACTCAAACCAAACTTATCCTACACCAAAAATGCCTTTCCAAGAATCATTAGGGCTCACAGTGGCTTTTATTTTTGAGTTTCTGCTTCTGCTTAATTCTAGGCTTGTCCATCTCTCACCTCTCCAAGCTGTTCTCAGTGGTCTGTTCCATGCCATACCAGATGCAGAACTTGGCCCCCTTGCTTTGATTCTTGGCCTCCCTCAAGCATTTATACTAGGCATTTGTATGTGTAGCATACTTTTCTGAAGATTTGGTGAGGTAGAAAGGGTTTATATGTAGAATTCTGCAAATAATTTTAAATGGATTGTTTGCCATCCCTCTTCTTAAAAGGCCTCAGTCACTTGACCACTTTGTTACCTTTCCTTGTCATTAGTCAACATGGCCTTCTGCCATGATGTGTTCTTTCCTGGTACTAACACCAGACCTTCTCTTCTCTGGTCTCTCTTTCTTCTCTTTCCCCAGTCCCTTAATTCCTGTGCATACTTAGGCAGAGAAGGTTAGATACCTCTTCTATTTTCTGATGTCCTTGAGGCTTCATCTTCCCCTGCCAAAAACAGCCTGTCAAGATGTATTCCTCAACAAAGACAGTCACCTCTCTAAGAGGAACTCTGGTGCCTGCTGTAGAAATACTAATTTCCTCTCTTTCACTGAATATTATAGTTATGTAACTGATAAAATAATTAGCACATTAATTATCTTTATTAACTCTTCCTGTTGTTTTTTCCCTAAGTAAAGCCTTATCCCTTGGTCAGTGATGTTGATTGATGAGTCTTAATTGACCTTGGCTTCCTGCTTTGAAACATAAGTGTTGTGAAATATTGCCATCATTATGACACCTAATCACTTTCATTTTTTTAGGGGCAGGGAGCGAATGACTTATGATTTAGCTAGAACCTAACTCTGCTAAAAAAGTTAGTTTTGTAGTTAAAGTGTAAACAGAAAATACAATTCATGAAGTTGCAAACTATTCTTCTGTGACAGAACTTAGCCTAACAGTTGGTCTATGAGAGCATATAAGGTCCTGTGGCATTAAGTGACCTTAACCAAAGTTAGTGTGTAAGATTTACATACTGCCTGTTAGAGGCAGTACAACATAGTGGAGAGGAAGAGAGCTTTTGGTGTCTTAAGTTAAAATCTGGATTCTCTTCTTTACTGTGACCTTGAACATGTAATGATATATACCATATAACTGGCTTAGTTTGGTGCCTGGTTACATAGTAAGTAATCACTACATAGTATCAATAGAATTTTAGGAATAATTATTATTTTTATAATACTTGATATTCTCATGTTTATTGCCATGGATTACTTTTCAGATGACTAGTCTTACTTTGAATTCACATGAGCTCTTAGTATTGCATCAATCCTGTAATATTTCCTAGTCAATATATTCCCTGTTCTCTAAAGCTGCGGTCCCCAACGCCCAGGCTGCAGACTGGTACCAGTCCATGGCCTGTTAAGAACCAGGACACACAGCAGGAGGTAAGTGGTAGATGAGTGAGTGAAGCTTCATCTGTATTTACAGCTGCTCCCCATTGCTTGCTTCACCACATTAGCTCCGCCTCCTGTCAGATCAGCTGCAGCATTAGATTCTCATAGGAGTGTAAACCCTACTGTAAACTGCACATGTGAGGGATCTAGGTTGTGCGCTCCTTAGGAGAATCTAATGCCTGATGACCTGAGGTGGAGCTGAGGTGGTGATGCTAGTGACAGGGAGCAGCTGCGGATACAGATTATCATTAGCAGAGAGGTTTTTCTGCACAATAAATGTAATGCACTTGAATCATCCCTGAAGCCTTCCCTAACCCTCCTCCGTGGAAAAATTGTCTTCCATGAAACCAGTCCCTGGTGCCAAAAAGGTTGGGGACTGCTGCTCTACAGCCATTCTATCATATCTTCTCTCTGCTCCAGCTTCCAACACCCCTCCTCTCTCTTCATTCATGGCTATGACCTTGTTTCTTATTTTACTGAGAAAATAGAAGCAGCTAGAAGAGAACTTCCATATCTTCCCACCAACATATCTGTCAGTCTACCTCCAGTTGTAACCCTACCCTCTACCTTCCCTCCTGTTACAATGGAAAAGGGCCAATCCTTCCATCTGTATACAGAATCCCATCCCCATTCATGTACTCAGACTTAGCACCCACTACTATCCCCCTTACTCTTCAATAATCACATTTTATCTTTTTTTTTAATTGAGATGGGGCCCCACTCTCTCACCCAGGGTGGAGAACAGTGGTGTGATCACAGCAATGCACGGCAGCTGCCAACTCCTAGGCTCAAGGGGTCCTCTTTCCTTAGCTTCCAAGTAGCTAGGTATACAAGTGCATGCCACCACACTCAGCTAATTTTTTAATTTTTTATAGAGAAGGATCTTGCTGTGTTGCTCAAGCTGGTCTCAAACTCCTAGGCTCAGGCGATCCTCCCACCTCAGCCTCCCAAAGTGCTGGAATTACATTTTATCTTATGTTAGATAATTCCCATCAGCATGCAAACATGTCTTCACGGGTCTTATATTTAAATAATTACTTTCACCATTCCTTCATTCATATTTCCATCTAGCTATATTGCTCCATTTTTTCTGCTCTCCTTAGAGAAAAGCTCCTTGAAAACATGTTTACCTCAACTGCTCCAAACAGGTTTTTATTCCTTCTGCTCAATTGAAACTGCTCTTGACAAGGTTTCCAGTGACTGTCACATTGCCAAATCCAGTAGTCAATTCTCAGCCCCCATTTTACTCTACTTGAGCAACATTTGGACAGATTACTTCAACCTTCCTGAAATACTTTCTTCTGGCTTTTGGAACATTGCCCTTTCATAGTTTTCCATCAACATCACTGGCCAACTCTGTAGTTTCTTTTACTGAATCCACTTCTACTTCCCTGTCTTCTGAATCTTGATTAGCCCCAGAGCTCAGTTCTTGGACCTCCTTTCTTTCTGTTCAGTTCCTAAGTAATCTCAACCAGTCTCATGCTTTTACTATCACCTTTATAGTGATGTCACCTAAAGCTATGTCTTAAGTCTCAATCTTCTCTGAACTTTAGGCTTGTATACTCTATTGCCTACACTACATCTTGGATGTCCAATGTGTGTCTCAAACTTAACATATTTACACTTCCCCCAATTTTACTCATTGTACTTATAAATAGTACTTATAGTCACCTAGTTGGGCAGAAATTTTGGAATCTCCCATGACTCCTTTCTCTTACACATCTAGTCCATCAGCAAATCTTATTTCTCTGTATATCCAAAATCTGACCACTTCTCACCATGTTTACAAGCTATCACCATAGTCCAAGCCACATCTTCTCTTGTCTGTATGACTGCAGTAGCTTCTTCATTGGTCTTCCTGCTTCTGCTGTTGGCCTCTACAGTTTTTTTCTGCACATAGCAATCAGAGTGACCCTTTGAAATCTGTAATTATTTTGCTATTTAAATTTCTCTAGTAGTTTTCCATACATTTAGAATAAAATCTAAAAATTCTTACTGTGGTCTACAAGCTGCTGAATGATTTGGCTCCTGGCAACTGTTCTGACGTCATCTCCTGCCACCTTCCACCTACCTCATCTATTCCAGCCACAGCAGCCTCTTCACTGTTCTTTGAGCACACCAAACATATTCCTGCCTCCACACTTGCTATTCTCTGTGCCTGAAATTTTCTTCTCCCAGATATTCGCATGGTGTGTTCCTTCATTTCATTCAGTTCTCTGCTTAAATGCTGGCTAATAATAGAAATCTTCCTGACCATGCTATCCGAAATAGCACCCTATTCCCATGTCCTGCCCTCCTTCCCCGTCTCTTCTTTATTCTTGTTTTTCTTCTATAGTGCTTATCACTACTTGCTATTTTCTGTAATTCCCACCCGGCTTTCTAGAAGGTTAGTTCCCTGGGGGCAAGGACTTTGTTTTGTTCATTGATGTAGGCCCACAACCTAGAAAATTACCTGTGGAATTCCATGTCTGTTGAATAAACAAATGAATTGCTTGTTTTCTCTATTATATATACTCTTGTCTTACTAATGTACTTTAAAAAAAAAAATTTGGAAGGCCGGGCGCGGTGGCTCACGCCTGTAATCCTAGCACTCTGGGAGGCCGAGGCGGGCGGATCGCTCAAGGTCAGGAGTTCGAAACCAGCCTGAGCAAGAGTGAGACCCCGTCTCTAGTATAAATAGAAAGAAATTAATTGG
>CAUYRT010024177.1:0-15334 GCA_963574885.1 Lepilemur ruficaudatus | reverse complement strand
CAGCCTCCCAAGTAGCTGGGACTACAGGCATGCGCCACCATGCCCGGCTCATTTTGTCTATATATATCTTTAGTTGGCCAATTAATTTCTTTCTTTCTATTTATAGTAGAGACGGGGTCTCACTCTTGCTCAGGCTGGTTTTGAACTCCTGACCTCCCAACTCCCACCTCGGCCTCCCAGAGTGCTAGGATTACAGGCGTGAGCCACCGCGCCCGGCTCGGAGCGTTCTGTTCTTAACAGTGTTTGCCCCCAGGAGAAACTATTTCACCGGAGCCCAGCTGGCTGGGCTACGTCAGGCCCGGCCTGGCCTACTGGGCTCTGTCCTTACCCAGGGGTGACGGGAAATACGCAAGTCCAGCCCCTCCGGCCATCCCGTCTGCTGAGGGTGGGGCTGGGGAGGCCGAGATGCGTGAGTGAGGTTCACGGCCCAGGGCAAGGCCCATCCGGTGCTGGGACCTGCTCCTACTGCGTGGGACACGCCCCCCCCACCTCACCGCGGCAGCACCGGAGGCCCATTTACAGAAGCTCCTTTCAGCCCGTACCGCATGCCCAGCCTGCCACAGAAAATGACCTGGCATACCAGAGCAGAAAACAGTTTTAAGAGCCTAAGCAAGCATCAGAAGCAGAGTCGCATATGGCAGGAATGCTGGAATTATCAAGCAGGAATTCTAAAGGCTGTGATCAATTGCTAAGGGATCTAACAGGAAAAGCGGATGGCGTGCAAGTGAGATGAGCAACAGAGAGATGGGAATTCCAAGAAAGAATCAGAAAGAAATGGTAGAGATCGAAAACCGTAACAGAAATGAAGAATGCCTTAGCTGGGTCTGCTGGTGGACTCACGGTTGAGGAAATAATCTCTGAGCCTGAGAATATGACAATGGACATATGACTATGACAATAACGAAACTAAAAAGCGAGGGGAATAAAACTTAAAAAAGGAAAACAGATCAGGAACAGAACAGCCAAGAATTATGAGGCAGCTACAAAAGGCGTAACATGCCCATGAATGAGAAAGAGCAGCAAGAGAGACAGGAACGGAAGCAGCATTTGAAGCAGGGATGGCGGAGAGCGTCTCCCAGGTTAATGTCCGACACCAAACCACAGATCCAGGAAACTGAGAGAGCACCGCCAGGGTCAGCACCCCCCCCCCCCAAAGAACCCTGTGCCAAGGTGTTCCGTGCCGAAGTTCAGAAAGTCAAAAGAAGCCACAGGAAACAAATCACCCTCCCTACAGAGGAACGGATGAGAAAAACATCCAGCTTCTCCTGGGAAGCTCATGGGCGGGAAGGCAGTGGGATGAAACCGTCGCGTGTCACTCAGTGATGGGGCCGCAGCCCGAGATTTCATCACTGTGCAGACATCACTGCGTACTTACACACACCTGGATGGCAGAGCCCACGACACACCTGGGCCGTAGGGCCGCCTCTTGCTCCGAGGCTACACGCCTGCACGGCATGTTACCGGACTGAAGCTGCCGGCAACTGTCACACAGCGGCTAAGTGTCTGTGCATCCAAACATGCCTAAACACAGAAAAGGAACAGGAAAAATGCCGCATAAAAGAGTTTGTACATGGCGCACCTGTCTAGGGCACCCGCCAGGAATGGAGCCTGCGGGGCTGGAACTGTCACACAGCGACTAAGTGTCTGTGCATCCAAACATGCCTAAACACAGAAAAGGAACAGGAAAAATGCCGCATAAAAGAGTTTGTACATGGCGCACCTGTCTAGGGCACCCACCAGGAATGGAGCCTGCGGGGCTGGAAGCTGCTCTGGGTGAGTCAGTGAGAGCTGAGTGGGTGTGAGGGCCGCGGACGTTCCGTGCCCTGCTGCTGACACGATAAACACTGTCCTCCTAGGCTGCACTAAATTTATGAATTCTTTCTTCAGTAATAAACTAACCCGGCCAGGTGCGGTGGCTCACGCCTGTAATCTTAGCACTCTGGGAGGCCGAGGCGGGAGGATCGCTTGAGCTCAGGAGTTTGAGACCAGCCTGAGCAAGAGAGAGACCCCGTCTCTACTTAAAATAGGAAGAAATTAATTGGCCAACTAAAAATATATATAGAAAAAATTAGCCGGGCATGGTGGTGCGTGCCTGTAGTCCCAGCTACTCGGGAGGCTGATGCAGGAGGATCACTTGAGCCCAGGAGTTGGAGGTTGCTGTGAGCTAGGCAGATGCCACAGCACTCTAGCCCGGGCAGCAGAGTGAGACTCTGTCTCAAAAACAGAAAACAAACAGACAAACAGAAAGTCCGCACACACAAGGCAAAACTAGCAGAACCGCAAGGAAAATTAGACGGGCCCACAACGATAACTGAAGGTACCGATGTCCTCCATCAACGACGGCAGACACGGCAGGAAAGAAATCGGTAAGACGGCAGCTGAACTCAGCACCACCAAGCAGCCACGTGGGCACAACGGACAGCTCCGGCTACGCGTCTGGCAACAGCAGATCACGCATTCTTCTCGAGCCCACAGGCAGCCTTCGCCAGCATTCACAGGGAACACGCACTGCGTTCTGGGCCATAAAACACACTTTGACGGATTTAAAGCAACAGAAACCATAAATCACCTGCCTCAGACCACAATAAACTAGGGATCAGTAACAGAAGGATAGCTAGAACACCCCAACATATTTGGGGTTTAAACAGCACACTTCTAAATAACACATAGGTCGAAACAGAAATCTCAGGAGAAATATTAAAATGTTTAAACTAAGTAAAAATGAAAATACAACTTCACAAGATTTGGGGGATGCAGCGAAAGCAGTGCTGAGTGACACATTCGTAACACTGAATTCATGTATTAGGAAAGAAGGAAGATATAAAATCAATAATCTAAGCCTCTACCCGAGGACACTAGGAAAAAAAGCGCAAATTAAATCCAAAAATAACTTGAGTTTAGGCATCAGTCCTATAGTTTTTCTACATTTACTCTTTCCATATATTATCTTTCTCCTAAATTTTTAAAAAAATAATGTTAGATTGACAAAGGAGTTTAAAATTTTTACTAAACCTTTCGTTGTTCTTGTTACCTAGTCTGTTGATCTGGGTCCGAGCCAGAGGCAGAGGCTGCGCAGTCATCTAAACAGGAAAGTTTAACACAAACAATGTTGAAACCACGGCGGGACAGAAACTGCAAAGACAGACCTAACCGGGAGCCTGGTCCAGAGGGAGAACGACCCGGAAGGCCAACCCAGAAGAGGCCCGTCCTCGAGGCTGGCTGACACTTGGCTGGAAGTTCTGCCGGCTGCCCAGGCCAGAGCTGGTCCCCAGCCGCGACCCAGCAGGAAGCCTCCCCGGGGCAGGCAGGCGCCGGCCCTGCGTGCCCTCCGGGTGGTCGCAGTGTGAGCAGGAGTGGGGCCGCGACAAGGCTCGCCCACGGGCTGTTGCAGTGCGCAGCGGAGCGGTGCGGACAGAGGGCGGCCTCCCTCCCTGGCCCTGTGAGAGCAGTGAACCCGGAGCTCCTGCGACGCGGCCCACCGCGGCCTTCGCAGGGCTCGGGGAGCAAGGTGGGCACAGAGGTGAAGCTCCGGCCCCTGACTGTGCCGTAGGTGATCTCTGACCCCGAGACGTCCTGTCTTTAACTTGCTGGCTGGGAAGCAGGCCGACAGCAGGTCTCGACAGTCCCACAGAGCACAGGTAGGCCAAGGCTGTGAGGGGCACAGAAGGCGCCGGGGTCCCGCTGTGGGTGAGAGCCTGCGCCAGAGAGCTCCTGGGAAACAGGACCCCAGGGCGCAGCGAGCAAAGCCGGGGTGGCCGTGCACAAGGAGTCGGGGTGGCCGTGCACAAGGAGTCGGGGTGAAGGTCTGGAGTGTGCCGTGTCCGTGTCAGGAGAACCAGGGCACAGTGGCCTCCGGGCCCAGCCAGGCTGCTAGGTCCCCAAGGGCGGCCGTCTCCGGACAGTGGCTGGAGCACAGCACCCCCAGACACGCCACGCACGAGCTCCGCGGCCGGCGTGAAGTAGACCCACTCCACCAGCAGCAGGAGGAGGACCCCCTCCAGGGAGGTGCAGCCACAGCCTCCTCCAGAGCCCTCCTTGCCACCGGTTTCCCAGTCCTCTTCCTTCCAAGTCGCAGCTGCCCGCGAATTAACGCAGATCCACACTCCTGGCCCCCTCGCCCCAGACTCAGTGCGCGGACCGAGGGCCCACTCACGGTTCTGCCGGGCGGGGGGCTTCCCTCCCCCGGCCCTTAGCGGTAACCCTCGGGTGGGTGCAGTGCCGCGACGCCCACCTGAGAGTGGTGCCTGTGACCTGCCGACCAACCCTAACCAGGCTCAGGTTTTCCTTGCACGGTCACCTGGCCTAAGCTGCACCCCAGGAGGCCACAGACGTGCCCAAGAGGAGAGAGGCCGCGACAGGAGTTAGTGTCAAAGGAGTCTGAGCCACTGACCCCCGCAGTTTATCACATCTTCTCATTTACCCACGACAGGTCTCGGGCGCCATTTCCGTGGGATGGTGCGTAGCTGTCACAACCCGGCTTTACTGCCGGATGTGTCAGACGCACTCCGGCCTCACGGCCTCGTGGGTCTCACGGTGGAGGCCCAGCAGCAAGCCAGAGGCTGCCATCACAACGAGATGCGGTGGCTGCCAGAGATGACACGGACCGGCTCCCAACCCCAGCGCCCCATCCTGTGTCCTCCTGGGGCTGTCCACGGGGCCACGCGCTGTGCTTCAGACACTGCAAAGGTCACTGGATCCGCTGAATCTTGGTGGCAAGTCACAGTCTGGTTTCTCTTCAGACAGAATAAACCGTCCGCCTCCCCAGGGCAGAGTGTTGTCACAGGTCGCACCACAGCCCACGCCTGCTCTCCCCCACGGGCGCCTGGCAGCCGCGTGGGCCGACAGAGCGACGTGTCTGTCCTGTCTAAATGCCCGACGCCCAGCTAAACGTTCGGCCTCTTTCTCGTGGCAGATGGTGCGAAATACAGCAACTTGCCTGCCACTGGGAAGGGGTATTTCAATATATTCCAGACCACTGAACCCCCAGACACTCCACCGAGGTGGCAGGCCCCTGAATTGTTAGCTCCCGCCTTCCAATTTGCATACGTCCCCTAGGGCGTCCAGGGCACTTGCTGTTTCCTGTTCCAATAAGCCCAGTGGCGTCAACCTCAGTGGACGGCATGAAGCCCTGTGAGCCGTCGGGGTGCTCGAGGCCTCCGCGGACGGACCGTCCTCCCGCACAGATCCGGGGAGCGGATGCGCCCGAGGCCGCACCGCGAGTGAGCTCTGTCCACGCCGCAAACTGCTTCCGCTGGTCCTTGCCGTGGTTTGGAGCAAAGGCCTCCGTCAGCTCGGCAGCCGCCACCTGTGCCAGGGTCTGCGCGGTCCCCTATGGCAGAGACACCTGGCCGGGCACGGCGGACGCCACTCACAGGTCCGTGTTCTCCGCAGTCCGTGCGACTTTTGCAGGGGCTGATGCGTCCGTTACGCGGTGCCCTGCGCGCTTCAGCTCTGCGACGGGCACCGATGGCCACAGTGTCAGGGATGCGCTGTCGTCTCCCGATGAGAAGGGACCTTCTCGCCGGGACTCCTGCCCGGCTTCTCCTGCCACGATGGTCCTCACCCCGCAGGTGCGGCGCCAACGACCGGCCGCGGCCAGTGGCTGGGGTGTTTCCATTACGCCATCAGGACCTGAAAAATCAACTACAGGGACAATCCGTGCACCGGCGGGGCCACCGTGAGTCGCGCCAGACACCTGTGGAGTCGAGACCCAGCGCCCCACGGTCCCGGGAACTGGCCTGAGCTCAGAGGCAGCGTCTGACAGCTGCCGGGAGATCTGCGCTGTGTCCTTGTCATCAGTCCATGGCTGCAGGTGGCCTGGGCCGCGCGGAGGAAGATGACGGGCTGTGCTCTGCTGGGAGCGGCAGGTTCTGTCTCAAGGGCCCGGGTCTGACGTGCCCGAGGCCTGGAGACTCGGAGAGGTCGTGGCTCTCCGCTCCCGCTGCCAGATCTGGAGTCCCTCCCGCCGTGTGGGTGGGGACCACTCCTGGGAGCGCTGTGACCAGGTGTCAGCCACGGCCAAACACCTGTGTGCGCCCAGGCGCTGCGAGCAGTGGCGTGCGTCCCGCTCTCCACAGTGACAATCCCACCTCGTCTCTTGGCTCAGTGCTGTCACTTGGCCTCTGCGGCTCTGAAACACTGTCACCCCCACTGACATCAGCAAGTCTGTCTCCATGGCACATGGTCACGTGCCGGCCACAAACCACAGAGCTTCTCAGGTGCTCTGTGCGATGCAGTTTCTTCTCGCTGCCCTGGCGAGGGGTCCTCCTGGGGCACAGGGTCGCACCAGGTGGTCCAGTCTGACGGGGTGAGACTCAAACCGCAGGTCCGGAGCAGGGAGCCAGCTGGGCCTGGCAGCGTGGCGGCCAAGGCAGGACACTGGGAGCAGCCTGTGTGCTGGGACCACGGTCGCCCTGCCACAGAAAGGGCCGGAAACTCTGTGAGGTTGGACCCTGGTAAACAGCGGTGCTGGGTTTCACACTGGGCAGTTGTGTGGACCCGGGGCCCTGGGGAGGGTGTGAGTTTCCCGGGCCTGGGCAGAGAGACCGTTCAGGGGCGCGCAGGTGAAATTGCCTCCCCTGAGGACCACAGGTCCTCCGCAGGCCGGCGTCACCTCCTGCCTCTCTGAAGAACGTCCCGTCCTCCCCTCCACGGAGCTGGACGGGGTGGAAGCCATGCAGGGAGCCGGGGGGCTCGCGTGCAGAGGGCAGCTCCCGTCCTCGGAGCAGCAGCTGCACACACAGATTCCAGAAGGTTTCTTCACCCTCGCAGCAGCAGGCGGGAGGGTGAGCCAAGCCCAGGCTGCCATCCTGGGGCCGTGGCTACGGCTTGCGGGAACGGCCACCCACAGCCTGGCTCCGTCCTTGGCTGGGCAGGCACTGGCTGGGCAGGCACGTGCCGACCCTGCCCCAGAGGCGGCAGCCGGGACTCACTCAGGCCCCGGGGCGGGGACCAGGCCACTCTTCCAGGGGCTCAGTCGTCAGGAACTTCCCGGACAAAACTAATAACAGCAAAACCACCACGTCCACAGGCATCTTGGTGAGTAAATCCTTCCTTGGCCACTTTCGAACTGCGTTGGCATAAGGACCTGACCCGGTTCGGACGTGTGGATGCACTGTGTCACGCGTGGAAGGGCGCCCACGTCTGACACGTGCTCACGGGCCGGCGCCCACACTGGAGGCCCCGTCGGTGCCGCAGAAGATGGCAATCTGGACAGTGCGCTCCTGTGCCGGTCACGGCGCAGCGGGGCCCCCTCTGCACCCCGTAACAGAGTGCCACCAGCGCTGACAGGCTGTGATCTTCCGGCCTGGGGTGCAGGGCGCGGCCCTGGGTGCGGCTGGCTGCGTCATGGATTTTCCCTGAAGGAGCCAAGTGTCCAGGTTACCCAGCTTTAGGCTCTGGGACGCCCAGCTCGGCGGCTTCTCTGAGCAGCCCCGTTTGGCCCCGGGCTGGCCACGGCCAAGTGCTGGTGGCCTCAGGCCGTCACGCGCCGGCGGGGGCCGGGCTGGCGCAGGGAGAGGGCTCCAGGGTCGCCGCGCTGGAAACCGCCCCCGTCCAGCCTGGGCTGGAAGCCGCTGGCTCTGCAGCGGCTGCTTTGTTTGAGCCCATCAGTCCACGTCTCTCTCCTCTCGCCCCCCACCCTCGCCTTCAGGGGAACATCAATATTCACGCAATAAATAAAACAGCAGCACAGAAAGCTGACTCCTCACTTCCCGCCCACAGGCGCTCCCTGCTCGGCCAGGGACGGCCCGGTCAGCCGGCCCCGCGCGCCGCGCCCCCCGCCGGGCCATTGGCTGCTGCCCGGGCCCGGCCGCCCCGGGAGAGGCCATAAGAGCGGCTTCGGCCCCAGCGCCCACCACCCGGACCCACGGCAAGGAGGCGACACGAGGAGGTGAGGGGCCACTTGGGAAGAAACTGCCCTTCCTTCTGGGGTGGGACCCGAGGGGGGGAACCGAGCTGCGGCCCCCAGAAGTGTCCTCCGTGGACACCGGCCGCGCCAGCCCTGGGCAGCGAGGGGCGCAGGCCTGCGGGTGGAAAGGTCGGCATCTCCCCAGAGGCACTCGGCTGCCGCTGCCTGTCTAACCTCGGAGAGCGGGGTGTTTGCTTCCCGCGGGGCGAGGAGGATGGAGGAACTAAAGCCGGCTTAGCCACAGATCAGCGGCTCCTTTCCCTCATCCTTCCCTGGCCCTGGGCAAGCACCTGCCGCTGAGGCTCCCTCAGTCCGAGACGCCGGGTCCCCGCGGCCCCTGCACGCCACGCAGAGAGCACGGGACACTTGAGAAGGTCGTTCCCAATCAGTCACGAACCGGGTCAGAGAAAGTGGGTTTAATGGTGGGTTTCACCTCCTCAGCCTACGGCTTCCCGGGGAGGCAGAGCCCCTTCCCTCGAGGGGACCCTGTCTCTCTACGGCATTGAAGTTCCAAGGTTCTCGCTTCCAAAGGAGACGTGGAATTTATTTCCATTGCTCTTAAAAGATAAGCTATAAACCACCAACTGTTTCTTAAGTCAAAGGAAAGAATTTAACAAAAAAAACATTTTTAAAATTAATTTATAATGTGGTTATGAAGAAAACCACATTTTGTAGGGTTTCCTAATGTATGGAATACATGTTTTATGCCTTTCCTTTGTAAAAATCCCAATAGTCATGACTGAAGACTCCAGGGCAAAGTGTAAGGAAGGGTGAAATGGGAGAGTTCGATCCGTCCGAATTGCTCTGTTTGCGCAGATACAAATCTCACGGACGTATCAGATTTTTAGGGACTTAAGAGCAAAACAAAGGGCACCGATCACTAATAGGATGACGTTAGCAAAGGGCGGGCCGACGTAAAAACTTGCAATCCCGTTTCCTTTGGAAGATCAGAAATAAATAGAATTCCAAAGATTTTATTCCAAATTATTTGTAAGGTGTGATAGAGTCAACATGGGAATGGTTTTTCAACAATACTTAATGTTTAAATTTTATTTAATTTTGACAGTGCAAAGGTTCTTGTTTAATGATTAGAATTCACGGCAGAAGCCGGTAAACTTCTCTGCCTGTGCGTCTGTTCTGGGAGCCGCCCTTTGGAAAATGTGCCACATTCCCAGGATCCGCCGGGTCGGTCATTCCTCAGTCGGGCTGAGGAGCAAGGTCTCGGTGCTGAGTGGGAGGGACGTAGGAGCCTCCCTGTGAGAGCCGCAGACAGACTCAGCCCTGCCCTGTCCCCGCAGTGAGTGAGAAGCAGCCCTGTTCTGCCTGTCCCTGCCTCAAGGCCACTCGTTTTACTCCTGACCTTAGGACACATTTGTTTCTGGCAGATTAAGTACCTTTCATTGTTATTTTTAAAAAATGTGGCAATTCTACATTTATTTTTTCAGATAAATTTTACAGCTGTTTTTGTCATGTTCCCGACCCATCCAAAAACAAAATCCTATCAATATTTTTATTTAAAATGACTTAAATTTATATATTAATTCAAAAGAAAACAAGTTCCTACATTTTATGTTCCTCAGAATCTTCTGGAAGGACCTGTAGCTTTCTTCCTAAACTTACTCTTGGATGCTATGTCATTGTTAGATGAATGGGATATTTTGTGCTATACTGTTTGTCGATGGAATACAGGAATGTATTGACTCATGTGTTCTTTGCTCTACTCACCTTGCTGCTTTCTGATAAATTCTAACAGCTTGCAGGTGACACTTTGCTGCCTGCACCCTGTCACTTCGTCCTGGAGCCCAGCAGAGCAGAGAGGAAGCTAACCCCGAATTCCCTCCCTGCTCTGCTGTGTTTTTGCTGAAGTTTCCCATTGGCCCCACCCTAACCAGAAGCAGGAGGGCATGACAACGTGTCCCTGTGCCCACAGGGACAGGGAAAGGGGTGGACCTAAGAGGAGAATTATAGAATCTGTGCAGATTCCCAGGATGCCCCAGGCCATGTCCACCTGCTCTGAGCCTGGAGAGACACAAGCCAAGGCCAGGCCCCCACCCACCAGTGGGGCTGGAGTCCGTGAGGACGACACATTGACACTTCTAGGAACAAACGAGGCGTCCTTCCTCTGCAGGCCCCAGGATGTCCGAGCTGGAGAAGGCGGTGGTGGCCCTCATCGAGGTTTTCCATCAGTACTCCGGGAGGGAGGGTGACAAGCACAAGCTGAAGAAGTCGGAGCTGAAGGAGCTCATCAACAGCGAGCTCTCCCACTTTCTGGAGGTGAGCGTGCTTTCTAACGCCAGCAGCTCGCAGTGACCCAGCACCCCAGCAGACACAGGCCCGCAGACGCGGCCTCTGTTTGGGGGCAGCCAGGCTGGTGCGTCAACGAGCCCAGCTGCTCACGGCGGGACGGCAAGCCCTGGGTGCGTGTTGTCTGGCCGGCTGGCTGGGGTCCCGTCCCCTCCCACCCAAACGCTCCACCACACCAGAGTGGAGCACACGGGCCTGCAGGCTCGCTGGGGCGCCCCCAGGTCTGACTCTGGGGCTGGTTTCCATCTATTCATGGGGTAGCTACTGTCCCACCGTGATGAGGGATCTGCTGTCACCAGTTCTGCCTTCTGACTTGGCAACTTAAAAGTCCCAGTTTCTTCTTCTATGAAAAGGATGAAATGAGACAGTGTTTGTTGAGTGCTTATCACACAGTGAAAATTCAACAAATAGTAGCTACTAATTATTGATCTTAAAACATACAAAAAGAACCACAATTTACAAATGATAAATAATTCATGGTAAGCATATCAAGGCACCACGGACATTTGTTGGCTTGGTTTTATCAAGGCCATTTCAGTTCAGAAGCAGATCTCCCATGTGGTTGGAATTAATGTCCTGCTTCCACCCATTTTGAGCAGATGTTCTCAGGCCCCACCCCAACCTCCACTGCGTCACACTCCTCTGCGTGTTTTATTTATTTTGAGAGAGAGTCTCACTCTGCTGCCCGGGCTAGAGTGAGTGCCGTGGCATCAGCCTAGCTCACAGCAACCTCAAACTCCTGGGGTTCAAGCAATCCTCCTGCCTCAGCCTCCCGAGTAGCTGGGATTATAGGCATGTGCCACCATGCCTGGCTAATTTATATATATATATATATATATATATGTATATATATATATATAGGTGTATATATACACATATATATCTTAGTTGTCTAGCTAATTTCTATTTTTTTTCAGTAGAGACGGGGTCTCACTCTTGCTCAGGCTGGTCTTGAACTCCTGAGCTTAAACAATCTGCCCACCCCGGCCTCCCAGAGTGCTAGGATCACAGGCGTGAGCCACCGCGCCCCGCCTCCCCTGCGTGTTTCGTACTCAAGGCAGCCACTGTACCCTGCACATTTCAGCCAAGCTGTCCTGTCTGGGGATCTGCTACTGTGAACACTCCGCATTCATGCTCCTCAGTGTTCAACACCCACACTCCTTCTGCCGGGCCCGCAGCCCTGCACCGTTTGTTCCTCTGAGACTCTGTACATCACTTAATCACACCATTCCCTTGGCTTTCGGCAGAACTCTCAGGAAAGTCTCATAGTACCTGGGAAGCAACTCAAGTGGGAAAAGGAACACAGGCATTAACAAAATGTAGGACATGTTCCCACGGGCTATTTCAGCGACAGAGGAACTTTCAAAACATTAAGTTCCAATGGAAGCCTTCACCATAGGAGCTTCCACACACAGAAACACATGAAAAACTTAGGAGGGCCAAAGTTCATTTTTATTTCAAAACGTTTGCTCAGGCTGATCTAGACTGTTTTTTGTCAGGTGTTTAAGGATGACAGCCTGCGGTTTTTCACATCTTGGTTGCTCTATGCAGGCTTTTCAAGTAGCCCAGGTCGAGGCACAGACCCCAGAGGCTTCTGCCTGGCCAACAGCCCCCGGCCACAGAAGTCTCTCCTGACACCTTGCATTTTATATCTTATTTCTCGAATCTTAGATTATTTCTGATACAAATGATCAGTAGTCCAACTTTTCATTTCCATGGCCCTAAATTCCGTGTTAAAACAAGTTGGGCAACTTCTCTTCTCTCTCTTAGGAAATCAAAGAGCAGGAGGTTGTGGACAAAGTCATGGAAACACTGGACAATGATGGAGACGGTGAATGTGACTTCCAGGAGTTTATGGCCTTCGTTGCCATGGTTACCACCGCCTGTCACGAGTTCTTCGAACACGAGTGAGAGGGAGAAGCAGCCGGCTGCTCCTGCGACAGAGAAGATCACCCCAGAGGAAGAGGGCGAGGGCTTGCAGGCTAGCAGAAGTGAGCTCTCCAGTCGCGCTGTAGCTATTTAGGAAGCTTGATTTGCTTTGTGAATGAAAACCTGGCAGCCGCTCTCCCAGGGCTGTTTCAAACGGCCTGCGCCGTTATTTCTGCTGTGTTAGGCAGTTGTGAGCCGTCTGGTCCCCGCGACCTTCGGTCATAATCATTTAGGAAATCCTCGGTCGCAAACATGCGCTGCACAGACCACCACGGCTGTGCAGAACCCTAACTCAGAAGAAACAACACTAACTGCCAAAAGTCACCCGCAGGCACCCCCACGGCTTCCACTGCACTGCGACACGCCAAGCCTTGCCCGCCGGGGTGTGAGAAGGCTGCCCCAACCCCGTCCGTCCTCGGCGCCAATAAAGCCTGAAGCGCTCGGACGGTCTGACGGTTCCTTCCCAGCCACCCGGGGGCTGGCTCGCCCTTGGGCCGCGACGGCCGGGTCAACACGCAACGCACAGTTCTGAACGCACCGCGCGTCCCGCAAACCACGAGCCCTGAACTCAGAATCCTGCCCCGGCGCGGCCGAGGGGCGCGGTCGGCCCGCGGGTGCGCGAGCCGCAGACCACCGGCGCCCCGGCCCGTGGGTGACCCCGGCCTGTGGGCGACCCCAGCTTGTGGGTGACCCCCAGCCCGTGGGTGACCCCGGTCCCGGCCTGTGGGCGACCCCGACCCGTGGGCGGCCCCGGCCCCGGCCTGTGGGTGACCCCGACCCGTGGGTGACCCCGGCCCGTGGGTGAAACCGGCCCCGGCCTGTGGGCGACCCCGGCCTGTGGGCGGCCCCGGCCCCGGCCTGTGGGTGACCCCCAGCCCGTGGGTGACCCCGGTCCCGGCCTGTGGGTGACCCCGACCCGTGGGTGACCCCGGCCCCGACCCGTGGGTGACCCCGGCTGTGGGCGACCCCGGCTTGTGGGCGACCCCGACCCGTGGGTGACCCCGGCCCCGCCTGTGGGTGACTCCGTTTGTGGGTGACCCCGGCCCGTGGGCGACCCCGGCCCCGGCCTGTGGGTGACCCCGACCCGTGGGTGACCCCGGCCCCGGCCTGTGGGTGACCCCGGCCCGTGGGTGACCCCGGCCCCGGCCTGTGGGTGACCCCGACCCGTGGGTGACCCCGGCCCGTGGGCGACCCCGGCCCCGGCCCCGGCCCGCCGCGGAAGCCGAGGCCGCACTTGGCGCCGCCGTGTTCCAAAATAAGCCAACAGGCCGCAAATATGAAAACCACTCCCGGGAGGCGCCAGTTAATCGTACCCGCCCTCTTCCTGCTTCGCTCTTCTAAGGGCGCAGGCGCGGAGATCCACACGCCCGGCGGAGCGGACCCCGGTCATCAGGAAGGCCGAGGCCGGACGCCCCCCGGACCCGCGACAACGTCCCGGCCGGCTGCGTCACGTGCCCCGCCTGGACCAATCACCAGGGAGGGGCCTGCGATTGGCCCGGCAGCGTCACGTGCGCGCCCGGCGTGCCCGGAAGCGGGCGGACTGCTGGCCGTGCTCGTGGAGCACGGTCCGGCCCGAGCGTCGTGGGAGCCGCCGGGTCCCGGGTGGCAGGTGGCGCGGCCGGCCCCGACTCTCGGCCTCAGGCCCCTTGCTCACCCTCAGACGCCCGCCGGGCCCGCACGCCCCGCGCCTGTCCCGCGTCCGCAGCCCGAGCCGGCGGGGCCGCCACGGCTCTCCCGCCCGCGTCCCGGAGGCTCCTCTTGCAGCCACCGGGGGAGTCGCTCTGCCCCAGGCCGGCTGGGGCCCCGCCTCGGGTGGCCCCTGTGGGCAGGTGGTGTCCGCAGCGTGACGCCCGTGTGAGCCCGGGAGCTGTTCCGCGGCTCTGCCCTGCGGGGCCCCCCCCGGCTCCCGTTAGCCCACGAGCCCCAGCCGAGACCCTGGGGAGGGCGCGGCGACTCTTGCCGGGCAGCTCTGGGACGGCCCTGGGTTTGATTTTTGTCTGTTTGAGAGTTTTCCAATTTAGCGATTCTGCCCTTGTCTGGTGCAGACACAGCTCGGGTTCTCGTAGTTGCAGATAGCTAGGAATGTCTGGGCATCAGGGGAAGGTTCCGCTTGCCCTTCACACCTGTCCAGCGAGAGCCTGGACATCGCCTGGGCTGCCCCTGTGCCAAGAACTGGGCTGCTTCAGGGACCAGGCGTGTTAGGACAGGGGCTGCCCCGGCTCTCAGTTCTGAAGGCCAAGGGAAGGGGTTCCTGTGCCTCTTTAATTGTGACCCTCACAGCTATGTCCACTGGCACCCTGACCAAGATCGTGTCACAACCTCCTTTCACTGCATTTGGGGAGAAAAGGGCTGTCCTCTCCCTGAGGAGTGTGGGAAACACACATTATTCAAGCAGGTTATCACGGGCAAGCCTGGAGCCTGGGCACAGGCCGTGGAGGACGAGGCGCGTCTCCTCACGAAAGCACTCAGGTTGCAGGAGGGAGGCTGGACTTGGCTGGGCCAGAAGGAACTTTTCTGCAGACCCCTTAAACTAGCACTGCTCATTTAAAATGCAGGTCACTGGGGAACATCTCATACAGTGGAGGCCACTCCTGAAACTTCCCTCTTCTGTGAGAGGTGGAACAGGGTGATGCCGGAGATGCGCTACTGGACCACATGACCCCCACAGCTCACTGCGCGAAACTCGGGATACTTGCTAAGTATCCCAAGCACCAGGCCTCCCCAGGCAGGGAGTTGGGGGGCTGTGACTCACTGGGGGTCTGGCTGTGGGACTGTTTAAACAGGAACTCAGGTGGTTCTCATATAAGTAACACCAGGTTAGCAAGGCAGCACTGTCTACCTAGATGATTCTTCTGGAGGAATTGTGCCCACCTCCCAGTATAGCAGGTCCCTGACTCAAGGGTTGACTCTGCAAGGCAGAGGGTGGGAAAGGGCTCAGGACATCTAACACCTGAGGCTCCCTGAGCAGGGACATTACTGCCCTTGCCAGGCTCACTGCAATCGGGCCCCTCCGGACTGTGGCCTCCTCATTCAAGAAAGGAAGAGTTGGGGGGGCGCGGTGGCTCACGCCTGTAATCCTAGCACTCTGGGAGGCTGAGGCGGGTGGATAGCTCAAGGTCAGGAGTTCAAGAACAGCCTGAGCAAGAGCGAGACCCCGTCTCTACTATAAATAGAAAGAAATTAATTGGACAA
>CAUYRT010024176.1:0-39147 GCA_963574885.1 Lepilemur ruficaudatus | reverse complement strand
GTTAATAAGCAATGGAATGTCCTTTGTCTCAAGATTGAGGAAGTAGAAAAGTTGTTCTTAAGAAGATAAACAGCCTCACAGATTCCAGAAAATCCTGCTCTAAGATCCCGGGCTGGAGGAAGTAGATAATGAAAAAAGATTATCTGCAGGCTTAACTAAACAAAGGTCTTGTGATAATGATAGCTAGGGGAATGTGATATGTGGACTTTCAGTTATGTTTCTTCTATATAAATAAAGCCTCTAAATAAACACAGCACGGCAGTCTTCAGACTCCGTCCTCCTGTTCCCAAAATAAATAAATAAATAAATAAATAAATAAAATAAAATCTAACTACATTCATCAACTGTAATGAAACAAAAGCAAAGTTTAAAACAAACAAACCAAAAAAATGAGTTTGTGTTCATGTTGGGATTATATTAAAAACTGGAAAAGAAAAACATTATTCTGATCTAATTTTCATGTTTACTTGAAAATCTATCATCTCTACATATAAATCCAACCATTACATATCTCCATTAGCTTGTTGAACATTTCAGAGTTGCTAATGTCTTCTGAAAATATTAAGAAAGAATAATATAAGTCTTGGACTTTTTCCTAAATATTTTCTAAATTATGCTATCATACTTCATTATGTATATATATAGTGATAATGATGACTTTGTTACCATTGATACACATTTATATTAATAATAATTTTACTTATAAAATTTTAATAATTTTCTACAAGAAGTATGATATGCTCACTTAAAATATTCTAGCATATGCCTCTGAAAATATATAATCAACTTAAATATCACCATATTCTCCTCTTTGACCAAGATGGCCTTAATGTTCTCTTTAGCTTTTCTAAACTTTAGACAGGCTTCTTCCGACTCTAGACCCTGACTTCCCTTATCTCAGAGCATTTACTTTAGAAAATTTGCAATTTTAAGTTCTCTGTCACTTTGAGGAGTAAACCTTCCCAGTTTACAACTCAGGAATCTTTTGCAAGGACCTGGGAACCATCTGTTTGAAATGTGATCATCAGGAAAGACAGTGCCCCATCTCCCAATCTCTGTGGAATACGTAACAATTAACTATTCCATAAGAGACAATTAGTAAGGGCAGGTGGCATAATCCTCCAGTACTTTTCCTCTAGCTCACTCCAGTGCTTAAAAACTCTCCCACTTTTTATTTCAGCAGAGTTGAATTCAATTTCTCTCCCCTAACTGCCACAGTCTTGAGTAAATTTTTTCTTGCCTGCTTAACTTGTTTGGTGCAATTGTTCTTTGACGCATTATACTTAGTATCTTCTCAAGGCTGGGGTGGAGCACATTCCCTAAAGAAGTGATGTTTCAACAGATTTTTTAGAGTAACATGTTGACACGGCTATTTTTATGATTATGGTGAAAGATAACCAAAAAAAAAGTGGAAGTGAGACTGTGTTATTCACAGGAAAGGTGATTTATGTGTTCAATTCCCACACCTAGAACTGGGCTGCACTACAGCCATAGCCTGGACTCTCCCTCATATACTTGTCCCCTGATGTTAGAATCTGGCCACATCTCTGTGCACACTAAAGATCACATACCACCAGCAGGCAGAATCCAGCGAGGTGTCATGTTTGGTCCAGACTGCATATGAATCTGAACGCTAGACTCTACCATTACCCGTATATCTTACACAGACTCAGCTTCATTTGTTTACATTATCTGACTTCATTTACAGTATTAAACTCTTTAATATATGGCACTATTAAAAATTGAATCATAGCCTTTTAGTGAAAGAATATTATTTTCTAAAATGGAAACAACTTTAATATTTAATAGCTTCAGGTTTATACACTTCTCTTTTTCCAAAATGTAAAGTTCTCTTTTTTACATATCAAAGTACCTTCAGACCTTTGGTTTAAGGTGGTATATTGAGCACATTTATTATTTATCAACCATACCGAAATCTTATTGAAATGGAACTTAAAAGTTACATGAAGGAATACATAATAACAACACTGAAAAAAAAGTGGGAGGTGGAATGGGGAGAAGGGATCAGCAGACCAGAGATTTTGAAGAATTTTTAGAAAAATATGTAAATTATATTAAGAAGCAAAATGGAGATGAAGAGTTGAAATTCAGAACATTTATTGCACTTGGCCACAAAACATATAGGATACATTCTCCCTGGTTAAGCCATGGAAAATGTCTACACTTATAGTTACCAAAGAACAGTGAGCAAGAGTGAGACAGGTTAATCTGTTAAGGAACCAAATCTGAAATAAATAGGTTAATCTGCTAAGGAACCTCCTGAGGAATAGCTGTGTCACTTAGTTTCTGTCATCTCTCAAACACCCCAACTAGCAGGTATCAGAAATATCTCTTTTAAGATATCTCTGTATCTCTAAAGAAATTGAACAATCTACATAAAACCTCTGGCAAAAGATGGTTAAAAATGGTAGATTGAGCACACACATTTCATTCCAGACCCCCCAAATCCCACAAAAAGAAGAACTGTAGACTGCCATACCGTATTTAACTAGTCTCTTTTTAATGAATATCCAGACTGTTTTGAATTATTTCACATGTACTACAATTCTTCAAAGACTAATTTTGTAAAAAAGCTAACCCAAGAAAATAAATAATCAAATTGCCTAAAATAAGTGATAAAAGTGAAAATCTCAAAAGTAGAGAAAAAAGGCATGCTTTACGTAGAGGAGCGATAATAAGCATAACAATAGCTTTTATCCATTGGGGACAATGCAATCAAGAAGACAGTGAAACAATGTCTTTAAAGCACCAAAAGAAAAACTGTCAACTTGGAATGCTATAGCAAGTGAAACTGTCTATCCAAATTGAAAGCAAAATAAAGATTATTTCAAACATTCAAAAGCTGAAAAACTTCATCACTAGCAGATCTGCATTATAAAAAATGACAGTCTTTGAGGCAGAAGCAAAATTATACTAGATTGAGATATGGATATATATATACAAGGGAAGGAGCTCCAAAATTTATAACTAAGTGAGTAAATACATGACTTTTCTTACTACTTTAATATTTTTAAAACATAAATGCTCAAATAAAAATAAAACAATAAAATGTGGTATTTGTTATATAGAGAAATGAAATTTATGACAGAAATAGCACAAAAGATAGAGGGGAGAAATGGAAGTATACCAGTCATATCAATAATTACATTAAATAAATTATCTAGACAACACAATTAAAAGAGAAATTGCTAGGTGGATAAATAAGCAAGAGCCAACTACATACTGCCTACAAAAAACACAATCTAAATATAAAGTCATAAATGGGTTAATGGCAACAAAAGCACTGGAAGAGGGCAATCACATTGACACAAATCTAAAGAAAGTTAGAGTAGCTATCTTAATGTCAGACAAAGTAGATTTCAGAGAAAATACTACCAGGAATAAAGAAGGCCATTTCATAATGAGAAAGGGGTCAATTTATCATGAGGATATAACAATCCAAAGCATTTTTACCCATAAGAGAGCTTCTAAATGCATGAAGCAAAAATTGACAATCATTTATAAAATCAGAGTAATTCAAATGTTTCTATCGTAAATAACATATAAATATTTAAGGTTATGAATATCTCAATTACATTGATTTGATCTTTACAAATTATATGAATGTATTAAATTATCACATGTACCTTAAAAATATGTACATCTATTATGTATCAATAAAAAAAATTTAAAAAATGAAAGAGAACATAGCTACATATTATACAGATATTAATAAGATATGAAAGTAATATGGACAACTTTATAACAATACATTTGACAACTTAGATGAGAGGGACATATACATGAAAGACATAAACTACCAATGTTCACTCAAGATAAAAATTGGCTACCTGAATATTTATACATCTATTTTAAAAGTTGAATTTATAGATCAAAACATTCCTGTTAAGAAAACTCCAGCCCCCTGTTGCTAAAATTTATGGGTAAATTCTAGTAAAACTTTAAGGAAGAAATAACAGTGTTCTACATAAACTCTGTGACAATACTGAAAGGGAATACTTCTGAATTCATTCTATGAAGCCAGTGTTACCTTGATACCAAAATCTAACAAAGACATTACCAAAAACAAACAAAAGAAAACTGCAGACTAATTTTGAAAATATGTGGAAAAATTCTAAATCTAATACAGTATATAAAAGTGATAGCATATCACGATCAAGGTCAGTTTACCTCAGGAATTTCAGATTGGCTTAACATTAAAAAAATCAAGCAATATAATTCAGCATGTGAATAATGAAGGAGCTCAGTAAATTTCACCCCGAAATATGACTCCTAGGTATAAAGAATATTTTGTGTTAAAGGCCATTCGAGATCAAAAAGCTTGGGGGTGGGTGGGTTTCCTCTATCTGCATATACCAGACTGACACATCAAGAGATCAAAGTGGGCAATTGACTTTTCTTCCTTTCCTTATCTAAATATATTGCAGGAAAGAAGATCAAGAATATAACCAGACCTGGTCAAAATCATTTTAAACACAATACGTGTCTCTCAGGTTAATTTACAAGTCAACCTGTTTCCCCCATTCATTCATTCTCCCAAGTATCCATTCATCCCCCCTAGCAACCATTTATCGCCCCTAAACAGAGTTACCGTACCCCTCATCTCTCCTTCCGCTCCAAAAGGACAGACATAAAAATACCTGAACTTCATTGGGATATTGCATAATCATTCTGTGATTCTCCCCATGTACATAGTAAATAAACCTTTCTCTTATTGTAACAGAAAGGATGGCCTGAAAATAGGGAAAAAAATGTGTTTTCTGTCACTAAAGCCAGCTTCTGGCCAGCGGCTGGGCGGACCAGGCCAGCGGCTGGGCGGACCAGGGGAGTGTTTTCTTTGTTCTTGCATGGTAGGAGATAGGAGGACCAGGAGTCAGTCCCTGGCTCCAGCCCAGCTCCAGACCAGTGGCAGTTCTCAACAGATTCTGGAGATGAAAGGATCAGAACCATCAACCGTAGTTGACAATAATACCATGAACCTGAGAACCCTCCCCTTATAAACGCTGTATTTTTGTTTACGGGGGAGGAAAATTGGATTTGGGGATGATAGTCTGCCTTTTTCCTCCTTTGCTGGCAAAGTAATAAACTCTTTCCTTTTCTTCAGCTACTTGTCCTCGTTCTTCTGATTTCACCTTATGGACAAATGCCGAGCTTTCCCTAACGTTATTAATCTGCCTTAATTGTGAGTTGATCTTTCAATGAACTTTCAGGGGAAAGCACAAGTTTCCTCTCACCCTACATTAACAAGCTAAAAAAAGAAAACATATGATCATCTAAGTAGTCACAGAACAAGCATTTGACAAAATTCAACATCCATTCTTAATTTTTAAAAAATCTTTTGGCACACTAGGAACAGAAGGAGAAAACTACAACTTAAAAAAGACATCTACAAAAAAAACCTAATTGTGAAATACTTCATGCTCTCTCACTCTGTGGTAAGGAATAAGGTAATATCTTTTCTCACTAATTCTATTTAGCATGCTGGAGGCTATTTAGCTAGCCAGTGGTCTCAGAGAATAAGAAGAAGTAAACATCACCCAGATTGAAAAGGCACAAGTAATCTTTTAAATTCACAGGTGACATAATCATCTGGTAAAATATCTGATGGAATCTACTAAAAAACTCCCCCAACTAATGGGGAGTTTTAGAAGATCAAAAGAAATACAAAAGTCAATTGTGCATCTTGATACTGGCAATAAATAATTGGAAGTTGAAATTAAAAAGCAAAACCACTTACGAAAACATCAAATATATATAATACTTGAACACAGATCTGACAAAATATGTATAAGGCCTGCATGCTGAAAAGTACGAAATATTGCTGAAAAAAATAAAGATTCAAGTAAAATCAAGAAATAAAATGTATTTATTGATTGGAAGATTCCATATTGTTAGAGTATCTGTTCTTCCCAAATTGCTCTATAGATTCAACAAAATTCCAGTTAAAATTCCAGCATAATTTTTTATAGAAATGGAAAGGCTGATTCTAAAGTCCATATAGGAAAGCAAAGAATCTAGAATGCCTAAAACTACTTTGAAACGGAATGACAAAGTTAAAAGGCTAACATTACCTAGTAGAGATGACTACATTATTTGCGGGCCCTGTGCAAAATGAAGATGCTGAACCTGTGTTCACATTGTGTTTCTACTGGAATTCTGTGCTTATGGGGCATTGTGAATATGCAGATTGGGTGGCAAGAATCATTGGTACACATATGGATTTTTTGTCTTCTCTGCCTGCACACTTGCTCCATTGTTCCCTAGGACTTCACTTATAATACACAAAGCTCAAAGATAAAATTGTTAAGAATTCAAGATGGCAATAGCAGAGCATTAGACCAACCATGGGACACTGTGGGGTCCTGTGTGACTGCACAGGTTGCCCATCCATGACTCTGACCCTATTGCCTGACTTTGACTTATTATAAAGCTATACTAATGAAGATAGTGTGGTAGTGGTGTAAATATAAAGAAACATATCAATGTAACAGAATAGAGACCAGTATTATACTCGTATATATATGGACAATTGATTTTCAACAAAGATACAAAGTCAATTAAAAAGAAAAGCATATTCTTTTTAACAGCTGACACTAGAAAATTAGATATCCTATGTAAAAATTTAAAAATTTACTTAATTCATAACTCCCACCATATACAAAAATTAATTGAAAATGGCTCATATACCTAAATGCAAAACCTAACACTATATAATTTCTAGAAGAAAGCGTAAAAAAAAATTGTAATCTAGTATAAGACAAAGATTTCTTAGATACAACACCAAAAGTATAAACCATAAAATAAAAAGTAATAAATCAGATTATAAAGAACCATGAAAACTCTGAATTTTTACCTAGCTTGCACACTAGCAAGTTAGCCTGCCACAGATTTGTAGATGCTAACAAAAGACACAGGACTCCTGGCTAAGGGACAAAAGACTTTATCATTCAAAACACATAAGCTTCATGTTTACATCAATTCTCTTTGACACTCAAGTCCAGTGGGGGTTACACAGAGCAGTTCAGGTAGCACAATCTGTGGATTTGCCTTACAGCTACAAAGCACAGTGTTTTGGAAACCACAGTCTCTTAAAGAGGGCTGAAGGCAAACTTGCCCGACCTTTGCTCAGAAGGGAAACATAATCTCTGTTTGCTTTGCAAACACCTTTGAAATGATAATCTAAATAAAAATCTGTCAATGCATCTACTCAGAAGATATGTATAAATGCAAGAAACTAATGGAAAATTATCTACCAACATAGATTTCTTCAAAATTTTGAAAATTCATGCTCATTGAAGACACTATTAGAAAAGTAAAATGATTAGCCACATACTGGGGAAATAGATATGCAAAATATATACCTAAGAAAGTTTTGTATTTAGAATATAAAAATCATACTCAAAACTCAATAATAAAAGAAAGTAACAGAATTTTAATGAGCAAAAGATTTAAACAGAGACTTCACCAAGTAAGTGCATGAAAGGAACCCCATAGTTATAAATACACATAGTTAGGGAAATACACATTTAAACCACAATGAGATACCCCCACATACCTACTAAAAAGGCTACCATTAAAAAGATTGACCATAGTAAGTGTTGATGAGAATGTAGAGGAAATAAAACCCTTATATATTGAAAGTATGACAAAAAATGCTACAGACACTTGGAAAAACAGCTTGGGGGTCACCTACAGAGTTAAACATATACCTGTATATCCAACCACTCCATTCTTAGGAATTTACCCAAGAGAAATTAAAATATTTGTTACATAGAGAGACTTATACATAAATATTCATAGAAGCTTTATTTGTTATTTCACCAGAAAATGAAACAACCGAAATACCAACTGACAGGCGAATGGATCGCAAATTTGAAGATATGGAATGGAATATTACTCAGCAATAAAAAAGAATAAACTATTGATACATGCAACAATACGGGTGAATCTCAAAATATATAATGACATGATAAATTTCAAAAAGCTGAGCTGAAGGAGACAGACCAAATTAAAAAGCAAACGAATATGTAGTGAGAAAAAGAAAGTCGGTGGTTGCATGAGACTGAAGAGGATAAAAGTGGGAAAGAGCAAAATAGAGAGATTCCAAAGAAACAGGAGGAAATCTTAGAATGTGATGGACAGGTTCGTTGTCTTGAGTGTGGTGATGGCTTCAAACACACATACACACATACTCACACACATATAAAACTTAAGAAAGTATATACTTTATACATGTGCAGTTTATTATAGTCAATTTACCTCAATTAAACTGTAAAAACAAAGTAAAATAAAGGAACACACATGCATGATAAAAGCTCTCAGCTAACCACGAATCAAAACTGTAAAACAGTTTGGCAGTTTCATATAAAACCAAACATGCACTTAGCATACAACCCAGCAATTGTGCCCTTGTGCATTCATACCAGAGACATACAAACATATACACGCAAAAACCTATACAAAAATGTTCATTATTAATGGACAGCTTTATTAATAATAGCCCCAAACTGGAAACAACTCAGATGTCCTTCAACAGGTGAATGATTAAATTGTGGTGCATCATGCTATGGAAAACTCAGCAATAAAAGGAAAACAATTGATAAACCCGATGTCCTCTATGAACCTTCAGAGACTTATGCTATAGTAATTATGTTTACATCATAATTATCACACCTTTTATAAGGTTACATATTATATGGTTCCATTTATACAACCTTCTTGAAATGGCAAACTGATGGAAATGGAGAACAGATTAGTGGTTGCCAGAGTTAAGGAGAATATGGGGGCAGAAAGGAGTTGGTGCAGCTATAAAAGGGCAACAGGAGGGATCCCTGCAGTGATGTAAACATCGTGTCCCTCGACTGTATCAATGTCAGTATCTTTGTTGCGATGACGTGCTATAGTTTCCCAAGATGTCACCATTGGGGGGAACTGGATAAAGGGTACAGGGGATCATTCTGAGTATTTTTTATATCTGCTTATGAATGTATAATAATCTCAAAATATGAAGTTTAGTTTGAAAATAAAGGGACAATGTTTATGATCTGCATATTTCATACTATGCAAAGTTATTTGTCAAGTGTGAGACAAGAAGAAGAAAACTGTAAAAATACTTTTTTAAAATACTTAAAGATATGTTATCATCAAACAAAAATAATGAAGTAAAATTAAGCTCTCGAGGATAGAAAATTCAAGACATTTTTTAAAGTGATGACCTCTGAACCCAGTGAAACAAGGACATAAGTCTAAATGTACATCTGGTTACAAAATTGATATGCAGATATAACAAATTGCCTTTACAAGGAAGGAATATAAACAAGAATATCTTGCTAAAAGTAATCTATATCTAAATAACAAATGTTTTTTAAAACATTAAAAAATTTTGTATTTTAAATTTTATACTATACACCGCAGTGTTTCCTTAGCAACTTCCAGAGTGCCCCTGGGCCACGGATCTTAATTCTACCGCATGCTGTATGAAGCACTTACAGGGCATCTGCTCCACCTTTGATTCTAAAAATAAGAGAAATACGTGTTCTACAAATTGTGATACTATCCCAACAACTTTTGAATCTAGGATATTTTCCTTCCATCACTTTCTCACAATTTCTCTGTTATTCACCAGCAGTTTTCTCAAAATAAAAAGCAAGATCAGATAAAAACCAAAATTACCTATTAAATTGTATATAAAGTTACATGTATCTGTGTTTATTTCATTAAGTGCCTGGGGTTAGAATGTATTACCCTGGATGGAGCTGGAGCCCATTCTTAGAAGTGAAGTATCACAAGAATAGAAAAACAAGCACCACACATACTCCCCAGCAAATGGTACTAACTGATCAACACTTCTGTGCACAGGTGGAAGTGATATTCATAGGGTGCCGGGCAGGTGGGAGGGGTAGAAGGGATGGATAAATTCACAACTAATGGGTGCAGAGCACACTGTCTTAGTCATGCTTGGAGCTCTGGCATGGATGGTATAAAGACAATATATGTGACCAAAATCTTTGTACCCCCATAATATTCTGCAATTTGAAAATTAAAAATGCAAATAGTAAATGTATGGGTATATAAAAAGAATATTACTTTAAAAAAATAAAGTTAAAAAGAATGTTTGCAATACTTAGCTTAACTTCTGCATCCAATTATTAATCATAAGTTCATCTAGGTGGTTAAGCTCAATAAAACCACCATTTTTACACAGCATTTATTTATGGTTCTGTACTACATGCTATTGTCTGGTTCCATTGTTTGTTTATGGTTTTGCATTAGGTGCTATATAATGATACATAGCCCAGATGGCATGGTGCCATGATGAACACATAAAAACAGAGTAGATAATTCCTCAGTTCTTCATTTCTATGCTCATTTAAATTAAAGTGCTTAAACGTAGTCTACAATCCTCTATAAAATTATTTTGTGACTGTGGCACTTGATGTATTACAAGTGCACATTACAAAATGTTTTCTAAATCATTTGAAGAGAAAAAAAAGATTTTTTTATCAAAGAATTTTTAAAAAACCATGATTCCAAAGTCAATATCCACAATAAAAATGGTTAGATCTTCGGCCCTAGATATCCAAATACAACACACAAAGCAGATCTGTAAAAATTGTTTTTATTTAGAGAAAGAGAGAGAACAAGAAATGAAACTCAAAAAATCCTCAATCCAAATGTATTGTATTTGGACATGGAGACAAACATTAAAATGATGCTCTGAGATAAAGCCTAAAACCCAGTCACCGGTATTATTCATCCAATTGTCTCAACTATTCAACACGCTTTGGATGAGGTCCCCTAGTTTATACATAAACTGTCTTTGAATTCTTAACATTCACAGTCAGAATTATCCTTTTCTTACCGCAAAGTTTCCATAATTAATTTTCAGACCTAAAAGTAAGCCCATGAATTGACCTGAACAAAATCTTGATCTTGTCCGTTTTGTACCATATATTTTTTCTGCTACCTTCAGATTTTAAAAGCTGCTCTTAAGGATGTTATACTATTTCCCACAGTGTTTCCTTAGCAACTTCTACAGTGCCCCTGGGCTATAGATCTTAATTTCACCACATGCTGTAAGTATTTTTAAAAAGTGTAACATGTTTAAAGCTTAAGCCTTCATATATACAAAACTCAGCATATTCTCAGGTTTTCCTATGGGTACTTATAATAGCATCTGTTAGTAGCTGTAGATAGAACTAAGCCAAGCTCCAAAAAGACAATGAATAGAATTCCGCAAGAATAACTAAATTGTGGTTCCTCTGAATTAAACATCTAAATCCTCTTAAAAAGATCCACTATGTTGGATCCACATGTAAATCTCATTTCTGTGCTTGGTCCAAATGAAGAGTTACTGTTATCTGAATAGCTTTAAATACACCTCCCATAGATAACCCAAGGATATTGCTTTCTGAGCCACTTAATCCCAAACCATATGAACATTTTTGTATTTAAACTGAGTCCAAATGCTTCTAAGCTTTAATGTGTACAATTACATAACAACTATTTTGCACAATTTTTGTTGAATTCAATTTCTATTCATTGCATTTCAAAGGAAAATAGAAAAATACAAGAAACTTTCCACCATCTTATCAATATGTCATTTTGTTTATATTAAAGTTATCACCCATTTCTTCATAGAAAGAAAAGATATTTTACATTATGTATTCAGTAGGAGTAACTATGGTAGCAATAATGTGGTTATATTGATTGCATCTATAATAATTCTAATATTAAACCCATTTATTCTATATATACAGAATCTTTCTCAACTCTGTATAGGAGATACCAGGTGACGATATAGAAAGATCACAAGCTGGACAGGCCAACAAAAGAGGGTTCAAATCCCAATGCCAGGTTTTACCAACCCTTTCTTTTGGTAAATTAATCTCTCTAATGCTTCTACTGCACCTAATGCTCCAAAAGTATAACTGAGTAGTATAAGTATGTAAATACCATGAAGAGGTTTTTTTAGGACTTCTTTTTACATATTATCTACAAAGAGAAAGCATTGTTTCTTAGTGGAGTAGATGTCTAAGATAATCTATTCAAGAAAGATTAATTAGTCTAACATGATGAAGCCTTCATAAAGTGATGCAAGCATTAATTCTATAATTATGAAATAATTGGCAGCAATTACTGAGACAATATTTCCATATTAGACCATGTCATATAAGCAGATATGAAAAGAACATTTGTGAAAATATGAACCTAGAGGACATTTTTGCTAAGTTCAGCCAAGCACAGAAAGAAAAATGCTGTCTGATCTCACTTATACGTGGGATCTAAAAAAAATTGAACCCATAGAAGCAAAGAGTAGAATGGCATTTGCCAAGGTCTGGGGATGGATGGAGGGGCAGGGAAGGAGAGATGTTGCTCAAAGGATACAAAGTTTCAGTTGGACAGGAGGAATAAGTCATGAAGACCTATTGTACAGCATGGTGACTATAGTTAATAATAAGGTACTATATTCTTGAAAATTGCTGAGAGTAGACGTCAAATGTTCTCATCACAAAAAATAAGTGTGTGAGGTGATGAAAATGTTATTTAACTTGATTTAATCATTCCACAATGTATACATATCTCAAAACATCATGTTATACACCATAAGTATATATATTTTTTCTTTGTCCATTAAAATAATGAAGTAATTTTTAAAAAGAGTGGGATTCATGACTGGATAAAGAAAATGTGGTACCATGCAGTACTACTAAGTCATAAACAGGAATGAAGAAATGAAATAATGTCATTTACAGCAATGGGGAGGGAACTGTAGACCATTATTATCCTAAGTCAATTATCTCAGGAATGGAAAACCAAGCACTTTGTATTTTCACTAATAAGTGGGAGCTAATAGATGGGTACATGTAGGCACAAAGCGATATAAAGGAAGTGGAGTTGGCAGGAGAATAGGTATGGGATAAAAACTTACCTATTGGGTATAATTAACACTATTGTCTTCTCTGACATCACTTTCTTGAGATCTGGTTAAAAAAAAAAAAGACAGAAAGAAAGAACACTATTGTCATCATGGGCACACCAAAACCCTGACTTCAGCACTATATAAGATAACCATGTAATAAAAACACTTATATCCCCTTAATTAATATTTTTAAATAAAAACAAATAAATAAAATATAATATAATATAAATAAATAAAACATCTCTCTCAAAATATAAAAATATTTGCTTATGTTCCCCTCTCTCTCCTGGCATTAGATTATGGATAAAACCAACAGTTTTTGGATGTTCTGACAAAAAAAAAAAAAAAAGGATGAGATCCCTGGATTAATTTTCATGGGTGGTCCCAGTAGAGCTAATAGTGACCCATATTGATTTCAGGGACATGTCAAGACTAAGATGAAAACACTATTTTGAGAATTAAATGATAGAATATATTACAATTTTTATAAGTAGAGTTACCTATAACACATGATAGATATTTAGATATCCTTTGCCCCTTTAATTTTCAAATAACACCTTCTAAAAAAATAATATTGCAAATGGGAGTTTCTAAATAGTACCATACATTATATATGCATTTAAATAGTTAGAAATGGAGATATTAAGTAGGTAATCAGATAGCTACTAGTAGGTGTTTACTCAGGGCCAAGCTCTGTGAAGAAAGCTTTACATTAATCCTCAAAATAGCCTTAGGAGATGAGAAGAGTACTGTAATTACCCCACTTTGCAGGTGAATAAACTGATTTGATTTTTTTTTTTTTTTTTTTTGTACATTAATAGGAAAGGTAGGATCAGGACTAGATCCCAACTGTGCCACTCCGGAACCCAAATAGTTGTTTAAAATAATGTAAGGATTAAACATATGTGACTCTTTAACATATAATTTTAAATGTATTGCAACATCTTCTTGCTTATTACATAGCTATCTTAAGATTTAGTAAATAATTTTAACGAAACTGCAAAAACTCTGATTCAAATCCCATTTCTTCTCACAAATTTTTAATTAGAATTTATAGACTTCCGTCAAGCACTAAATTGATATGCTCATGGACTACAAATATGAAAAAAAATTCTGTTTAACAAAACTTCTAGAACTATCAAATGCCTGATATAAATCCCACACCAAAATACAAACACTGTCTTTTTAAAAAGCTGTAAACTGGATTCTCAGAGAGATTAAGTATCAATTGCGAAAGACAGCCTGTCTTAGAAGTCAACCGCAAACTATCTAACTCTGTAGGAGATAAATGGAGATTTGCCTGGAGAGGGAAGCGAAATATTGCCATGAATCACCTCCCTCACAGCAGTTCTGAAGCTTTTAATTTTCAGCATTGCTGGTCTCCAGGTATGTGCAGTTGATTAACAGTCAACAGAAATTGAACCAACTCCATGCAGAGCCTCGATGTTAGTGTGTAACACTCTTTTAAACAACTTCTCTCTTCTTTATCCTCTTACTCTTCCTGTCTTCCTAAATCCATACTTATCTTTCCTGTTTCATTTTACTAAAAAAAAATACTTGCACTATTTATTTATTACCTGGGCATCACCAATGTATTCGAGACAAATTAAGAAATTATATATGCCCGAGTTTTTGTTTAATCAGTCTTTTTCTTCCACTGTCATAGTCCTCTTTCCTAGACCTTATAAAGAAACTAATCAGATCTCTGGGAAATGACTCATGATAATATATGCATACCACAGCTGAGAACATTCTCTATCTTCCCATCTTCTCCTTCATTTGTTGTTCATCTTTTATTCATCATTCTAGTTCCTCCTATGCCAATTATTCTGTCCTTTATCTGCTTGGGGTATTTGGCTTTGATAGAATTTAAAATACTGAATGTTCAGATTTTCCAAGATTCGTGCTTGTAAAGTCTCCCAAGAATTTGGTTATTTTGTTTGTGTTCGTAGATAGGATAAAATATATTTATTTTCTCTCTCTCTTTCATTTTAGTGCAACCATATGGATTTTGTGAGATGCTTCACATACTTTTGTAGCTCACTGTGTAAACAGGTTTAAGTAATTCATCAGCAATCAAAAAGAGAAGTAACAAGGATTACCTTTTGGGGCGACAGTCTCACTTCAATTCAGAAACTTAGATTGTAAGTCGTCTGGATTGTCTAATACCTATCATGCTATTGCATTTATCCACTGTTAGGAGGGGATGTTATTCAGAAGACAGCACCAACAACAAATCAGGAAATAGCTTCTAGAACTAAAGAGGCCAAAGTACCAGATAACAATCATTTCTCAATATCAATTATAAGCTTTGTGGGGTATAAAACCCATGTAAATAGAACAGGTATCTATCTGTTCTTTGTCTTCTAAATCTCATACCAAATGCAGGCACCAAATATCTGTCTTCAGCTCCAGCCTCCTGTTGTGAACCTGCTTCTGCGCCCTGTTCTCTCTGCAGTTCTGCTTCCTGATGGGTGATTTCTAAAGCACTAGCACCTGCTCCCACGTCTTCTCCACAGGTGTAGTCAACTTTTGTGTCTGCCTCCTTTCTATCTCCTAGGCCTGGTCTCGGCCACTCCACAGAGACCAACGTTATTTTTATTTTTTTTCTTCTTTTAAAATTTTTTAAATCTGTTTTCTTTTAATTTCAAAATATAAGGGGGTACAAATGGTTTAGGTTACGTGGATCACTTTTTTTTTTCTTTACTGAAGTATACTTTACATATCATGCCTTTACTCCATTTTAAGTGTACAATTAAATGAATTAGCACCTCTTATATTATCCTGGATTAAGCTTGAGCCCATTATTCAAAATGAGGTGACACAAAACCAGAAGAATGGGCCCCACTTGTACATGGATCACTTTTATAATGCTTGAATCTCGACTATAGGTGTGCCCATTACCCAAATAGGGTTCATAGTACCCATTAGGTAGGTTTTTTTTCTTCTTCCCTTGGTTGATTTCCACTGAGCTTTACTTCCCTCTGTGCACATGTATGCCCATTGGTTAGTTCCAATTTAATAGTGAGTACATGTGGTGTTTGTTTTTCCATTCTTGAGCTACTTCACTGAGCAGGCAGATCTGTATTCAGCAATGGTTCTATCCATGTTCTGCAATAAAATTCAGCTCTTATGCCAATTGCCAAAACCTAGCAAGTAGATGGGGAACTATCCAACAGAGGTCCTGTCTGTATATATCCTTTCCCTTTGGTGCACACTCCATTATCCCTGATCCTTCCTGAACCACCTCACTTAGCCCTGAAGTGGGAACAACATGACCAGAATCATGAGCCCTTTTAAATCTCTTCAGCACAACTAGAATTGACAATCAAATGTTTGTGTACTGGTTTATATAGCTGGAAAATAAATTCCCTTCCTGCCAGAGCTCAAACAATTTTACACTTGCAACCCAACATATATACATTCTTAAGTCAATGCATGTTAAAACCAGGTTATTAGTGAGCAAAACGCTAAACCGTATATATGTTGGCAATAAATGTTTTTAAACCCCAGTATTATTCATTACTAATATTTTTGAAAAATGCCAATTATATGCTTTTATATGCATAAACATTCTCTTATATTAATTTCCCAAGAAGGTAATTTGAAGTTAATTGCATGGCAAATGAATTTTGGTGTTGCATACTTAAGAAACCTCAAGCCATTTTCTTCCTGAGATCAATAGATATTTGACATATAATAGCTACATTTTGTAATCTAATTAAAGGATTATCTGACACACTTACAGCTTTTGCACATGGAGTCAAGACTCTCTGACAGAGAGCACCGATGTTGAATGTTTATTTTGTCAGAAAATCCTTACTTACTACACTGAGGAATTTTTTTTTATAATGAAATACTTCATGTATAACACTAGCAATCATTGGTACCAGGAAGAGTATTAAATAATTTCTAGGTTGTGTAATACTATCCATGTGATGAGATTGTATCATATGGAAAACCAGACCAATCAATAATTCCAATTAATACTGAAGATTGAAAACCCTTCTGAGGGAAAAAAGTAACAGAAATATTGCCTTAAGACTGTAATTTAAGTCACTTTCAATTCTTCAAGTTAGTACTTGATTTTGTATAACCAATTTTACATCCTATTTTGCATTTAAACATAATCCATTTGATGCCATTGACCTCTTCGACTTGCAGTAAAAACTGTATTAGTCCCAGGCTAATTATTAAGATAGTATTTTTATTAGCATGTTGTTTTATAGAATACAAAGTTTTATAGTATATTTACTACTTGCAATGTAGATTATATTAATCTGGTTTTACCAATAATGAAATCAACATTCACATATCTTATGTTACATAGCTAATAAATGTTAGCTGGGACAGAAATAAAGTCTTCTGTCTTCAGTGCAAATATTCTTGACATCACACATCCTCCTGTTGTGCCTTTGAGAGAAGCTTAAAAGCATTAACAGAATGGAAGGCCTGTAGAAAATATGGTCATCTAGAATTATCAACAATTCCATATGCTTCATTTCTTGGGGACTCTTTGCAAATTTCTAGAGGGTTCTGAATTGAATTCTTAGAGATCCTAGAGATCTCATAGAGATCACAGGTAGATGAATACAATTTTAAAAATATCAAGTTTCTTGATTTTGAAAATATTTTTTTACTTGCCATCCATGCAATTCACTCTATCACCAAAATCCTTTGTTTATAATTATTAATAAGAGCAATGAGAGTAGATACCATTTACTATTAAACTACTTGTTCATTCATTCAACAAGTATGATATTCATAGAGAGCCCACCATATGCCAGGTCCTTGCCCAAGCACTTGAGGTGCAGCAATGATAAAAACAGGGCACTAGTAATTTACCCTGAATTATCTCAAACTGTCAAGCGACTCCATGATTTGAAAGATGGGGAAACCAAAGCTTAGAGTTGGTACTCACTGAAGGCCAAGTACATTTCTGTCAGAGACAGAAAACAAATTCAAATGAGTCTCGCCTAAAACAATCCTCTTTCTTTTTCTTCCCCCAAGGCTTTAACATCTGTGGCTTCATCTTCATTCCAGGGACACCAGCCATGGAATGGTTCTCACCCCTCACTAATTGATTGACCCATCAATTTTCTATCTGACTGGTTAGCTTCAAGTTTCTTTCTATTCAAATCCATTGTACACACCAGTCAGTTCAATCTTCTTAAACAGCAGTTTCATCATTTCATTCATCCACTTACCATTCACCATTCTCTTCTCCAGCAGATGAAGTCCAACCTGCTTAGTCAAGTATTCCGGGTTCTGTGTATTCAGTTACAACATCCCTATCTAAACGTTTTTCTCTCACTGTTTCTCATTACCAGCCATGCCTTCCACCCATCATCCTATGGGACCTCGGCCCTGGAACCACATTATACCCACTCCTGAGACCCACACTTTATTATTGTTGTTTCTCCTACCTGGAGTTTCCTTCCCCTCACTTTCAATCATCCATAATTTACTTCAAAGTTCATCAGAAGTCCCAGTTTATTTGATTTCCTTTTTTCACCTTCACTAGTACACAGTAGTTTCCCTTTTCTAAAGTCATAATGCACTTATCTTTATCAATCCATTTGATTATATTCTGCCAACATAATTACTAAACTGCTTTCTGTGTCTATTTCCTGTGTTGTAACTCCTGGAAACCAGAAAACCTGTCTTAACGTTTCATTTTAATTTCTCCTCAGTATAATATGCTTAATAAGTATTATTAGTTTAATCTATTAATATATTAGCTATATTTACTATGCTGTTAAAATATGTATTTCTCCTTAAACTCAGAATTAAAGATAGACTCTATGATTTGGACAAGAGATTTTGTCTGTTAGCAAGCACGCCTTGCTAATATTGCATTTAATTGAGAAGAATAATATGATACTATTATTTTACCAGTATCTTTGACTGCTTTTTATTATATTATGTTACCAAATATTTCCTTTAAGTTACCCCATATATTTAATGTTTTCATTTACAGTATCTTTTTTATTGATTTTTCCTTCTACAATCACGTAATTACCACTCAAATCTGGTTCTTCTTTATTTTATTTTGGAATTATATTTACAAATCTCTATAAGACAATGGTCCACCTTATTAACAAAACAATGACTAAAAGAAAAAGCTATTGTCAGTTCTTTACTATCTTGTGTTTTATAAGCATTCTTTTTGATAAATGCTATTTTCTTTCCTCCATTTATTATATGGGACACAATTATTGATTTCCATTGAAAATTATTTCTGAAATATTCATCTTGCGGACAAATCATTGTTGAACTAAATGGCTTTATGAAAAAGATATAGTGTATTGATAATCTAGTCTTTTGAATTGTGTTCTATTGCCCTTAATGCATCATCTGTTCATTCTTATGTGCAATGCAGCAACAAAAAAAGTAATTCAATGATTTAATGGAATTCCTCTAATAATTGAAGCAAATTTAAATGAAAAAGGTAAGATAGAATATAATGAAAGAGGCTTTAAAGAATGCCCACTCTTACGTCTTTTATTGGGTGATACTGTAACAAACCATGCTGGTTTTGTGTACATTAAAAATCAAAACTAAAGAACAATGTATTAACACTTGGACAAAAGTGACTTATGTGGGAATCTCAATAAGTGCTTCAATTATCAGGTTTAGCCACACACTGCAGGAACTGGAAATTAGCCAATAAAAGTATAAATTCAATTACATTACTTTGAAGCAATTAAACCTGCCTGATCACTTTGGCTGTGATGGAGAAAGAGCATTTGCTGCGGCAGTATTAGATCAGTGAGAAGCAAGATAGTGCAGCATGAGGTAAAAGACTGATTTAAATTTTGCCTCAAGGTCTAGAGGGACTTGCTTTCATTTACTAGAAATAAGCAAAACACAAGAAGGTTTAGTGTCACAAATAAACAGTTATCAATCAAGATCTCTACCTAATGCCAATAGACCTCAGGGGGAAGTTAAATGACTTGTATGCAACACAATGCTTTACTGAATATCTGAAGAAAACCACAGCATGATAGAAAAAAAAAATATTTCATTTTTATTGAATCATTTATTGTAAATGATAAAATAATGGTAAAGATTTAATAGGAAATATGTCTGTTGTTTGAATTAAAGTATTTATCTTTCTCCTTTCAAGAAAGCATAAGGCATATACATTTATTCTGACATTCTAAGCTCCAAAAAAGCATATGGTCAAGTGTTGTGTGTTCAATCTCTGGGACTAAGCTATTAAGAAATTAATTTGATAATGTATTTTTAATGACATATCACTAATCTGTATGTCTTTGTGCTTGGGTAAACCAACACATTCTACAGAGTGAACACAGCATGATTTCCTTTTCAGATTTTCCTATATAATAACTACTTAAAAAAGGTTTTTTAACTCTCAATGCTTTAGCCAATATAATGTTTAGTAAAGTCATTTGATTAGTGTTTTCATCCTAGCGTCACGGCTTCCTCCTCCTCTGTAAAATTTTATTCTCCCAAGTCACTAATGCCTTCATAATTCCAGAGTTCACTTTAGGCAAAACTCACCCAAAATGGTCTGCTTCCTTCTCTGGATTTCCACATGATTATTTTTCTCAAGCAATCTTCTCTTACGCAACGGATCCTTTTCTACCTCTTAACTTATTCCTGTTTCTCTTGACACTCCCATAAAACTGAGTTCACATTCTAGGACTGCTCCTCTACACTCTCTCTCTCTCTCTCTCTCTCTCTCTCTCTCTCTCTCTCTCTCTCGCTCTCGCTCTCTCTCTTTTTGAAATTATTTCTCTTAGTGACATCCTATTTTTCATAATATAAGAAGGACCCCCAAATCAATGTCTCTACCTAACCTCCTCTCTTCATGCTTCCAATGCCTGATAGACATTGTCAATAGATGGTCCACAGGAACCTCAAACTGAACATACCATAAACAAATGCATTATTCTTCCTTCATCCAGTGCCCTATCCCTTCATTCCTTCCTTCAACAATCTTTGAATACATACCATATGCTATCTTTCTTCAAGATTAGAGATCAGCAAACTTTTCTTGGAAACTCCAAACAGTGAATATTTTAGGCTTTGTGGGCCGTATATCTCTGTTGCAACTGATCAACTCTGTTGTTATAGTATAAAAGCAACAAAGTGGACAAAGGGTTAAATAAAACCCACTATGGATGCTGAAATTTAAACTTTATATTATCTTCATGTGTCATTAATTATTAATCATCTTTTGATTCTTTGTCAACCATGTTTACTTCATAGGCTACAGTAAAACTTACGGTAGACTAGATTTCACCCATGGGCACAGTTTGCTCGTTACGATGGTAGATACTAGAGATTCAGCAATGAAAAAGAAAGCTTATGCTTCTTGCGCTCAATAATCTCAATTTGTAAAAAGAATCTCCCATCTGTATGCCAGCAGTGACTTCTTCCTCTGATCACACAGCGACCTGTGTCAGGTTTATTCCTTATAACCTACCATAACCTACTCAATCATCAAGTAGAATAAAAGAATCTTCTAAGTATTAACTTAAGCTTTATGGCATTTCAAATACTTTCAATATCCATAATTCAATGTTTATATTTATAAATACTTGAAAATATTTTGTATTTCAAAATTTCATTTTATTTCTTTTACTTTATAATTTTTATATAGGCATCATCATACTTAAGTTTTTTTTACAGCTTCATTGAAGTATAATGAACACAGAATAAGTTGCACATGTTTAAAGTGTACGATATGAAAATTTTTATACATTACTTTTTTAATAATAGCTTTATTTAGATATAGTTCACATAGCATACAAGTCATCATTTTAAAGAATAAAATTCAGTGGTTTTTAGGACCATATTCCCAGAGAAGTGCAACCATCACCACTACCAAATTTCACAATCAGATCTCTGCAAAAAAGAAAAAAAAATCTCAGAACCTGTTAGAAATTATTCCCTATTTCCTGATCCTCCTATCCCTTGGCAAAATAATTTACTTTTTCTCTCTATGGTTTGCCTCTTCTGAGCATCTCATATAAATGTAATCATAAAATATGTTGCCATTTTCGTCTGGTTTATGTCACTTAGGAAGATTTTTTTGAGGTTTATTCACATTGTAGCAGGTATCAGCACAGCTTCAGTATAACTCATCTGACATGCGTGGAAGCAAAAGTGTTTCAGATTTCTGATTTTTTTTTTTGGATGTGGCAGTATTTGCATATAAATAATGACATTACTTGTGGATGGGACCCAAATCTAGACAAAAAATTCATTTATGTTTTATATACACCTTATACTCATAGCCTGAAGGTAACTTTGTACAATATTTTTAATAATTTTGTGCATGAAACAAAGTGTGTATATATTGAACCATCAGAAAGATAAGGGTCACTATTGAGCCACCCATGTAGACAGTCTATGGTTTGGGGGCATCACCAACATTCTTGACTTTGAATTTTTATAATACTAATAAGCAATCATTTTCTTATACTTATTAACATGTAAGTACTTAACAATAAAACATATGGCATACCATCAATACAGAAAAAATTAATGTGTTCAGAATAACTAAGCAGCTCAACAGCATGACCAGAATAGTTGTATCAACCATTAGACAACAGCAGCAACAAACAGCAGCAGGCTTTCAGTCTCCACCTACAATGCTGTGTTTTCATTACAAGATTGCTATAAATTGTATTTTATATTTTTAAGTGAGAAGAACCATCAGAAGCAGTTGAGGGCTCATGAAGTGGGTCCTCTAGGGATGAGGAGACAGTCTGCTGAACAGCTTTTTAGTATGTTTCATCCAAAGTTATCTGCCTCATTAACAACAACTCTTTTCTTAGAAGTCATTTTTTTTATTTTATAAACTGACATGATTTCCTGTTTTGTTATGAATGCACACTGCTCCAGTCCTTGAATAAGATCATCATACATTTTAACCATGTCATCCATAGGCATTTTCCTGCAATGTTAACAATGTCTTCTTCATTGTCACTATTGTCATGATCATCTTGATTCAGAACTATTTTGGCTATTTCACCATCAGTCAATGAACGTATAACTGGAGCCTCATTATCGATGTTTAACACTCCTTTGGGTATCCCTGAGGGAAAAGAAGAAAAAGCAAAAAGCATGGAAAACTTATATGAGGGAATAAATGAGGAAAACTTCCCTGGTATCCCCAGAGATTTAGATATCCAGATACAAAATGGTTATTGAACACCAGGAAGATTCATAACACATAGGACACCACCAAAACATATTGCCATCAGTCTGGCCAAAATCAATATGAAGGAGAAAATCTTCTCAGCTGCAAGATGAAAGCAACAACTAACTTGCAAAGAGAAATAATGCATCAGACCAATAGCAGACTCCTCAGCAAAGACTTCACAAGCCAGAATGAATTGGGGTCCCATTTTTAGTCTTCTTAAATAAAATAATTGCCAGCAAGAATTTTGTATCCTGAAAAACTAAGTTTCATAAATGAAGGAGAAATAAAGTATTTCCCAGACAAGCAAACACTAAAGGAATTTGTCACTACTAGATCTACACTACAGGAAATGCTCAAAAGTATTCTATGTGTGGAACAAAACAATCAATACTCACCAGTGTAAACATATCCCAAACTTAAAGCTCACAGATCTTATAAAACAGTAGCATAAGAGGGAAAACAAAACAACAAGGTATCATTCAACATAATGAACAGAATAGTATCTCATATATCAAAACTAACATTGAATGTAAACAATATTAATACTCTACTTAAAAGATATAAATTGGCAGAATGGATGAAAAAATATAACCCCCCCAACCATATGCTATCTCCAAGAAACCAATCTAACTTGCAAGGACTCTCATGGGCTCAAGGTAAAGGTATGAAAAAAATATTTCACAGAAATGGAAACCAAAAGCAGGCAGGAGTAACTATTCTTATATCAAACAAAATAGAATTTAACTCAACAATGGTTAAAAAGTACAAAGATGGTCATTATATAATGGCACAGGAAGCAATTCAGCAAGAAGATATAAACATATATGCACCTAACACAAGAGCTCCTAAATTCATGAAACAAATTCTATCAGATCTAAGCAAAGAAATAAACAACAGCAATATAATAGCTGGCTTCAACACTCTACTGACAAAACTGGACAGATCATCAAGACAGAAAATCAACAAAGAAACATTGGACTTAATTGAGACTCTAGAGCAGACAGACCTAACGAACATCTACAGAACATTCTACCCCAAAACTACAGAATATACATTCTTCTCGTTAGCTCATGGAACATTTTCCAACATTTTTAGGCAAAAAAATAAGTCTCAACAAATTCAGAAAAATCAAAATCATGCCATGTATCTTCTCAGGACCTACTGGAGCAGGACTGGACTCTGAGTCCACTGGAGTGAGCCTGGAGCCTGGGTCCTCTGGAGCTTGAGGCTGCAGAAAATTTCCTGGTTCTCTGATGGGCCTGGAGCCTGAGTCTGTGGTAGCTGTCTATAGCCTGGAGCTGTGGAGCTGCCTTGGCACCCAGGGTTCACTGGGGTGAGCTTGTTGCTGGGGCACACAGTAAAGTTGACTGTTAACTTCACTCCCTTTTCCCCAGTCTTAGGATATCTCTTTCTGTGCTGTGCTGCACAGGCTTGGGGGAAGAGTGACATAGGTAATGTGAAAATGTCCTTCCTACTCTCTTAAATGCATCTTTTCTTATTTCAGTGCTCCACCCAAATGCTATAATCTCTTACCTGGGTTCCTCAGCTTTTGTGAAGGTATTTTTATGCACGAATGCTTCTTCAAATTGTTATGTATGTTAGGGGATATAGTACTGGCGAGTCCTATTTTTCCCTCTTGCTGATTTTACTCCCAAATCTCTTTAAAATTTTTACAAATGTTGTAACAAAAGACCCTATATTTTTATTTTACGGTGAGTCCTGCAAATTATGTAACCAGTCTTATCTGTGAAAGTTGGGTTCTAGAGTTTGACTCCACTCAATTCAGCATGCAATATTTGCATCTTAACTCCTTTTGTTAAGATTGCAAAGCAATTGCCTTCTGTTTCCAATGAGTAGATTCTTTATGTTTCTTTTATGGCATTAATGATCACCAAGTTTTTGCTCTGCTGTCAGTTTTCATTTTTATTCTTTTACAGAAGTCATGTTACCTGTCATTATTTTATTTTTAGTTCATAGCCCAAGCTGATAGATAACATAAAATAGTTTAGCAACTTTACTTTTGACTTTGAGATATAGACTCTTTGGACGTTTTCTCTTTAAAAATACTCTAGCTTAGAACAAAGGCTCTCATAGCAGAGGTTTGGATCAAACATATACCTTGATATTGCCAAGGACTCTCTGGAAAAAACAAAAATGTAATCGCCAAGTGGAAAAAATTTCTGGCCTATTGTTCCTTTTCTGTACTAAAAAGCATCTAATCCCTTTTAGCTTTAGCAACCATACCATTTTGGCCAAGGTATATAAACATACCTCATTTTCAGAGAACTTGCATGCTCCAGAATGAGTAAGAGAATTGAAGTTTTATAATACATTCTTTCATTGATTTAAAGTATCATCTCATAGATAGGAGGTAGAATTCCACAAGAAATCATCTAAACTTGATAATATAAAAGAAGGTATGATTCCATAAGAATAATCTTTATAAAGGCTTCAGATGCACATTTAAGGTCTAAATTTCTATTTAATTTACCTGCTAACAACAATGTTACAGTCAACAGCAAAATAAGTCAATTTTTACAATTAGTGAAATTGTTTGCACTTGAGATTTCAGATACATTAAAATCAGATTCACCTTTTCTGGTCTAAAAACAAAACAAAATCCAACAAACCACTTGAAGAATTGCAAGGAAATAACAGTCTTATTTTCCATTTCATTATTAGCTTAAGGTTTTGCTTCACAATTTTCTTTAAAATGTGTTCTTCCTTTCTTCCTAACAGTCACTGACAATATTTAGCCAACGTTTAATGAAATTATTTCTAGTATTTCAGACATCAATTTTGACAAATTTCCTTTGGATGTGAAATAAGTGAGCAAAATGTAGAGCATAGAATATATATTATTATTTGTCATCAAGACTTAGAAAAACATTGAATTTCCGGTTGTAGGGTTTTGAATTGAATCTATGTATGGTTCTAATCTATTTGCTAAGTAATCTCTACTAACCTGTCAAAAGGTAGTGTGTAGACCTGTAAAAATTCCTTATCAAACAATTCACTGAAAATATAAAAGGATGTTCTCTGTTTGGCCAAACTGACCTCTTCAGTCAGAACAATTAAATCCAATTTCCAGGTGTCTCTTGAATCAATATATCAAAAAAAAAAAAAATTACGTCTATGAAATTTCACCTTAGAGTGCTTAAATTCTGCAGCCCTGACTTTAAATCTGAAATCAATGGGATAGTTTATCTTCACTAACTAGTCCACAAGAGAATGACTACTAATTAATTACTCATCAACAAAACTACCCCAAATGAGAATATCTATAGAGAATACAAACAGCTGTACTATTATTACCTCAAATAAATATCAAGATACTATAATTGAGTACTTTCCATCTTGGCTGCATGTCAGAGTAACCTGTATATGTGTACTGGGGTGAGGGAGTGAAGATCAAGGTTGAAAAAATACTGGTGCCTGAGTTATTTGGTTCTGGTGGAACTGGGAACTGGATATATTTTGAAGCCTCCAAGGTATTTCTAATGTGCAGCTGTGGTGGATATAATTATTTTTTTTCAATTTATCATCAAGGCTTTCAATACAGACTCAGACATATGAGTCATGGATTGGTTGTGGTTTTGCATGAAAAGGTCTCAATATACTTTTTTTCTGTGTGAAAGAAGTTGTTTTGTTTTATGCTGACATAAATACAGGCACTCTGCTTAAAGCAGAACCCCCAAATCATGATGGTGAAGGTTCTGTTGCTTTGTTTCACTTTGAGTTTCATCTGTGGGCAGGATAATTACAGCTGAGTCCCAGCAGCATATGGCAGTGGGCTGGGGAGCAGAGAACCAAATGAGGACAAAAGCACACATACGAAAATAAACATAAGTCAAGTTTGTGCTGCTGGGTAGTTTTCTTTCATCTTTCTGTGAGGTTAATTAACCGCACAATATGTCTTTGCCACTCTGATGCATCCAAAGCATCCCAGAAGACTCCTCCTCCACGATCTAAATTACAACGAGGCCTGACACTAGCAGAATTTTTAGTTTAGCTAGAGTATACCGAACCGTCTGGACAGCATGAAAGTGGACCTTAACCATTATGCATATTATAAACTGAACCTTTGCTGCAGTGTCACACTGAGGCCAAGAGCTGGTGCTGACAGGTTCCACAACACGGGCCACACGCTCTGGCTCCGGGAGATCCCACCTCACATCATCTCAAACCCATCAAATGCCCCCATGAATATTAAATTTGCTTTAAAAGATTTTGCAAGGAATGTTATGAATTTGCTTTTTAAATCATTTGCCTATGAGCCCTTCATTTAATTATAATCAACTATTATTTCTCTGTAATTCAGGCAATTGAGAAAAAAAGTAAACTACAAATTGTGAAGATGACAGATTTTCTTTTGTGGACACTTAATTAAGCATCCGTTTCGTTTCTTTAGATTCTGTCTTTATGTTTTACATAAACATTTCCTTTTCAGTCCAAGATATCTTTCTAGTTCCCTAATATCTATTGGGCCCTAGACTTGGCTCTAAGTATGTGACGGATAAATAAGACCTGGGTGCCCCAACTCTAAGGTTCCATATGAGACTTAATCCAAAAAGGGACAGTGGCCAGACCATGTATGACAATAGAACTCTGAGCTACAACCCTCTGAGCCAGCCCCAAGCAGTCAGGACTAGTCATGGCCTGCTAACTGCCATGAGTCTCTGCTAACCACCAGTGAGAGTGGCTGACTCCCTTCTGCAAGAGCAGGATTAACATCTTCTGCTTGTTCTCATTCAAATAGTCTTAATTTATATCCAAGCCAGCAAGAAAATAGTGCAAAGAGGCTGGTGATTGACTCTACATCTGTCTTCTAACGGCATCTCTCATTAATGCTTACATTTGGAGATCGAGATGATTATACAACTAACGGAGCAACAAGAAATCAGTGGTTTACATTGTAAAGACTGAACAAATTTTTAATTCTATTCCATAGCAGTTACAGTCTAGTTTAATTGATAAAATATTAATGTATTTTAAAATAATAAAATACTTATTAACTATATTTAGAAGCAGATTAATCTGCAAAGAGATGGTCGTTATGCAAAAGGCCAGATAAGCCCTACCCAAAGGTAACAATCATTTAGGATCATTCAAATCCATCTAAAAGTATCACCATGAAGAGAAATAGCTATTAGTCACCTGTCAAAATTATTTCTCTTTTATGACAATATAAAAACATACCTTGGGCTACAATAACTTATGTGAATAGACATAATTAAATGAAACAACACAATGTTGACTCATATTGCCTTACCGTCATTCACTACCTTTGGCTGTATAACTGTTCTCATTCCTCCACAGACTTCAAGAGCATAGTATAGGAATTTGGTGATTTGAAAATAGTTCTTTTTATTAATATTATCGTTGCAAAGATAAACCAATGAGGAAACATAAATCTTAACTTCAAGTCTCCAAAGCTGTCTAATTAAAACTCAAGGTTATATTTAATCATCTGGATTTCCCAATTGTACAAGTAGTGCCCTAGAATTAGGGCAGTCGTGGCTTGCTATGCATCTTTTATTGTTCTCATTTGATAACTGAAATACTGTGGCCAGAAACAAACAGAAAAAATGAGTGTGTGTGTGTGTGTGTGTGTGTGTCCCGGAGAGCCTTATTCCTGTTATTTCTACTTGTCCTTGATCTGAAGTGCTCCCACCACACAAACAAAAACAAATGGGAACTGTATGAGTTGATTGATATGTTAGTTAACTTTATAATGGTAATTATTCCACAATGTATATGCATATCAAAACATCATGTTGAACACCTTAAATTTATATAATTTTTATTGTAAATCATACTTCAATAAAACTCAGAAAAAAATGAAATAAAATAAATTTAATTTACTATAAATATATGGCAGTCAAAATACATGGAAAATAAATTTATTTTCATTCATTATAAAATATACATTTTAGCATTTAATCATTCATAAAACATCAATATATAATAAAATTAAGAATGAGACTGGAATAGCTACATTCTATAAGATGCAATATTCAACTTTACTATCAATTATGTTCAGGTGTGTTAGCTGGCTTCCAAGATGGCCCTCTAAGACCCCCATCTTCTAGAGTTTATTTCCTTTTGTATCCTCTCACTGGACCAGGGGTGGTCTGGGTGACCAATAAAATATGACAGAAGTGATGAAGAAATGATGTTATATCACTCTCAAGATTAAGTTATAAAAATTCTGTTATCTCTCTCTCTCTGTATCTCTCATCACTTGTTCTAGGGAAGGCCAGCTGCCATGTCCTGAACAGTACTATGGAGAGGTCCATTTAGCAAGGAACTGAGGCCATGAGTGAGCCATCTTGGAAGCAGACCCTCCAGTGCCAGCCAAGACAAGTCTTGTCTCAGTTGACATTTGATTGCAACCTCATGAGAGACCCTGAGCTAGAATCACACAGCTAAGGCACTTTCAGATTCCTGACCCTCAGAAACTATATGAGATAACAATGTTTGTTGCCTTATGCTGCCATGTTTTGCAGTAGTTATGCAGTAATAGATAACTAATATAGGTAGGGGTAAAACTATACATTAACTAAAAAAAATAATAATAATTAAGCTGTTGTGATTTATCCTGTAAGTGGAAATTTACTTGCCTGAAAAAGAAAATATGTTTCTATATAAGTGCAGTATCATCTTAGACAACTTCCAAATGAATAAATATATGTAAAGTATTTAGAACAATGGCTGCCACATAAAAAATCATATATAAATACCATATCTGGTAATGATAACGAATTAAGACAAAATGAATACAATTACTACCTAAATGAAAAACTTTTCAGAAGTGTAAAGTCAAAATTCTTACAACTTGAGAACAAGTAGCTTTACCTATTATTTTTTAGCTGGATAAGTTAATACTCACCCCTTCCTTTTAGATGAGAGATTTGGAATCAGAAAGATTCTGACTGGAGCCTGATGCCCCATTTAAGACAAAACTTTTCACTGTTAATCAAATGACTTTTGTGACTTACCCCAGGACTAGGAAGAAGTCAACAGGTCTTAACCCAACAATACTAGGGTTGTTGATTCACAAACTGTAGGGTTGACTTTATGTTAACAGACAGGATATAAGTTTTTTTATATGAGATTGGAATGTATTTTCAGATGTCATGGCCTCCTTACTAACTAGGGAAAAAGTTGAACCTAAATTATCTTCTTAATCAGGCCAGAGGCTATGTTTCATTAGCATTTAGCAGAAGACCAAGGAATTTTCCTATCTTTAAAACTGAAATCTTACAATGAACTTATTTTTTTTCCCTATTATGTTGGTGATGTTAGTAGTTTTTCTTTAATTTTTAAAAAATGTTTTAGAGAAACTAGAATTTCAAACACGAGAACTTCAAAAATGGCCACATTAGAAACAAGAGCAATGAAAAGGGGCTGTTTCAAGCTGCAACCGCTTCAAATGATTAGCCTTTTGAGACAGCAGGTGTTAGATTCAGCTGGGTCCTAATGCCAGGAACACATTTACATTCAAATTAAAGCGAACACAATTCTAAATTATTTCTTCAAAGTAGAAACCCCTTCTGTAAGAAAATAATCGCAACTCCCGCTTATGCAAAATTTGAATTAAATTTCTACACTTAAAACAACCATCTTGGTCATACTAATAAAGATGGTGAATATTCGGTCAACATTTTTCCCTTTTGAGTCCCACTGTATATTAAAAAGTTAATCATTTGGTTAACTTCCATATCATTTACTCTGAATTCTAATGTGAAAATAAAAAATATATACTCATATGCAAAACAGTGACTATAAATGTAATTTTCATTACGATTACCAAAGTTACCTGAAACTTTTTAAATAGAGGAGACATAAGTTTCTACAGCCAAAGCAAAATACCTTCTCTCAACACACCTCCCTTCCAGCAGCCACTGTTGATACCTCCACTGAAACAGGTAAATTTCCCTTAATGTAAAGTTGGGTGGTGATTTGTCAGCCTTGGTCGCACTTGATCGCTTTACAACACTGACACCATGGTTCTCTCTCAGCTGCATTGCCCGTGCTCTGCTGTTTCTCCTCTTGCATTTTTATCTATTACAGCTCAGACCTCTTAGCCGGCTTCTTTTTTCTTTGTCACTCATAAATTGAGTTGTTCCCAGAGTTCTGTCCCCAGCTGATGTCTCTTTCCAACCTTTACGGTATAATCTCATTCCATGGTTTTGACTTATGTTTGCTGGTCACTTCCAAATTTCCATCTTCTAGGATATGCTAATTATCTCTTGTGCGTCACCTTCCTCTTTTTGCTCAGCAGATTTCTAGGGCTATTATTTTTAAAGGCCTATCTGCTGCACATTTATAATGCAACAATCCGCAAGAACTTAAATTCAGCATATCAAGCATGATCTCATTTTCATATCCTACCTCTACTGTCTTTTGGACACAGGTAGCCTGATGAAATAAATATTGGGGTTTACTATGTCTCTTCTCTCCCCATGCTTTCTATACAAGTCCATTCCAGCATTGTCCTTGCCAGCATTTCTTCAAGTTATCCTCTTTTTGGGTTACTACAACTTCCTTAGTTTGGATTTTCATGATGTCTTGCTAAGATTCCTGTGTTAACTTCCTAACTGCAGTCCTTACCTCCAGCTATAATCACTGTAGGCAAGATAATGGCTCTCCAAAGATGCCCATGACCTAATCCCTATAACCTGTGGATATGTTGCCTTATACAGCAAAGAAACTTCACCAGAGTGATTAAGGTCAAGGACTTTAGTGTGAGGAGATTATCCTGGATTTTCTAGGTAGACCCAATCTGATTATATGGGTCCTTCTCTTAAGCAGAAACATTTCCTGGTTGCAGTTATAAAGACAGGTGATAACATAAGAAAGGTCAAAGAGATGCAACGTTACTGTCATTGAAGAAGGGAGATGGATCCAGAAGCCAAGGAATGCAGCTGCCTCCAGAAGCTGGAAAAGTCAAGAAAGCAGATCCTCTCCTGGCACCTACAGAAAGAAACAGTCTGCTGACACCTTGATTTTAGTGTAGTGAGTCCCGCATTCATCTTCTGACCTACAGAAGTATAAAATAATAAATGTGCATATTTTGAATCCACTAAGTCAGTGATGATTTGTCAGGATCGTAGAGGAAACTAATATATATCCCTATGAATAATTTTTTGCTTCACTATCAAGGGATCTTTTCAAAATGCCAATATGCTCACTCAAATACCTTTATTAATTCTCTATGCTGTGTAACACATTACCACAAGCTTAGCTTCTAACAAAAACCCCACACGTTTGTATGTCACAGCTTCCAAGGATCAGGCACAGCTTAGCTGAGTGCTCTGCTGAGGATATGAAACTGCCCCACAAATTAATTAGAAAGGGGTGCAAGACGAGAACAGACTTTGTTTTCAGCAGAGATGTGATAATTAGAATTGTTAACTACACAGCCTAGAACTGGGGGCCCTCCCTTTAAACGCTCTGTATTTCTGCTTATGGACAGGACTTTGGATTTTGGGAGGAGAAAGTCTACCATCTTCCTCCTTTGCCAGCAAAATAATAAACTTCTCTTTCCTTCTTCTTAGAGCACTTGTTCTTATTCTTCTGATGTGGCCTCAAGGACAAGTGCCAAGCTTTCAGTAACAGGACAGAGGCCTTTAGCTCCTAGAAGGTACCAGAAGTTCCCAGCCAGTTTCCCTTTACACATATAGCAGATTGTTTCTTCAAGGCCAATAGGAAAGCAACTGCTTTGCTTCTCCTTCTTGTGACTTCAAGAGTGTCTCATGAAAGGCTCAACTGATTAGGTCACATCCACCCAGGATAATCCCCCTTCGATCCACTCAAAGTCTATTATGAGGGACCTTAGTTACATTTTTGAAACCCTTCATTTTGCTGTACAATGTATTAATAATTATAGGAATGACATCCATCACATTTGCCATAATGCACTGATGAGAACCAAGTTACAGGTTCTACCTACACTCAAGGGGAGGGGGCTAGGCATGGTGGCTCACACCTATAATCCTAGCAGCCTCTGCGAGGCCAAGGTGGGAGGATCGCTTGAGGTCGGGAGTTTGAGACCAGCCAGAAGAACAGCAAGGCCCCGTCTCTACTAAAAATAGAAAAAATTATCCAAGTGTGGTGGTGCCTGCCTATAGTCCCAGCTACTCGGGAGGCTGAGGCAGGAGGATTGCTTGAGCCCAGGAGTGTGAGGTTGCTGTGAGCTAGACTGATGCCACGGCACTCTAGCTAGGATAACAGAGCAAGACTCTATCTCCAATTTTTTTTTAAAAATGGTGGTGGGGGAAGGATCTTATAGGGGTGCGAGTCATTTGATCATCTTAGAATTTGGCCTTCTGTAGTATACTACTGAAAATTCCTGCCCCCCCACCATTGCCTCCCTCACCGCCATGCTTTTTTACTTGCTGTCCTTCTAGGATGTCCTCCTCAAATGCATCCAGCACCTCCACCAACATTCTAGATGGTACTCCCAATCCTGTGTTTATGTCTTGCGTGGCACATCTCACAGTGAACATGCATAGTATTAATAAATGATCACACTCTGAAATAGTTTCTTTAAGAATATATTTAATACATTCCAATACCCTGTGTGTTTGTATGCTTAAATCCATGAGGCAAATTGTATTTCTTCAGCCAATGTCCCAAGAGAGCTGAGTATGGCCAGCTGTATCCTTCATTCTCAGTCAATGAGCCTTAGCACATTAGTCTACAAATATTTTCAATCAGTAAACTTTCTAGGGCTTCTGCCTGAGGTGAGCATGTTCTTCCCTGTGTGTTGTGGCCATTAATTTTATACTTTGGGTAATGGTTTTGATCCATAGTTGCTGACAAATGTTGTACAAATAATGGTGTTAGACCTGCCACAAAGAATCAGAGAAAGAGAGTCATGATGAAGATTAAAATGCAAATTTTTCATAGGAAATTGTAGTACAAGATGTAGAATAAAAATCATAAGGCAATTAGGTGGGTGACAGAAGCCATTTGGTATTATGGCAGTCATTGCAAATCTCAGTGTATAAATAGGATGAAATATATCTGGAGAACCTTGGTTCTGTGGCCTGAGGCCCCTCTTATCTTCAGAGGTGTTTGGACACCCTGAAGAAGCAGGATGGACCCCCACCCAAAACACACTAAGAGGTGCATTTATTATTCCCATAATGTAGCTCTCAGGGAGGGTAAGGCAGGCCTCCTCTGCTAGTCTGAAATGTCTTGCAAGAGTAAGGAAAGTAGAGTGGCTTGGGTTTTTATTGCAGTTACAAGGTGGGGAAGGGTGAGGGATCCCACATGCAAACAGAGACTTGTGTGGTTTGTACTTTCCACCAGTGACAAAGGAAGAAGAACCTGGGCTTTTTTTTTTTTTTTTTTGATCAACTTGCCCCACGTAGAGGAAAAGGGGCATAAAATTTTAAAGCTATCAGCACCAAACATCAAAAAAATGGAGTCAGATTATTTACTACAATGAGATCTGAGAAAGTTTGCCAATGTGCGCTGCTGGGAATGCATTTGCACAGGGGTACTACAATGACTCCACAGCGAAAATATTTCACGTATCGTATTCAGGTTTGCAGTACCCGCCCAATTCCCAAGGGCACATAGGAACACAGGTAATTGATTGCTTAACATTCACATATTTTAGCACTAGATTTTGAGCAACCTGAGGACAGGGAACATGTTTTACATGGTTTGGTATTTCCAGACTCTAGCATGGTGACTAGCACATAGAAAATGTTCAATAAATATTTATTGAATCTATTAATGCTAATATGCTTTAAAATTTTATTTTAAAATACTTGAGACTAAATAGTGTGGTAGCAGGTATAATAATTCACCTTATGGGAAATCAGATAAAATGTACACAACTTTAATCAGGATTATACACGCCAAGATGGTTCGTTAGTATTTTAAATGCTCTTACCAGGAATCCTCATTCCAGAAGCAGCTTCTACAAAAGCTTTAATTATATTTATTTATCATGAGCATTAAAGGTATAAATTGATATAAGGGATTTAGAAATGTTGTCTCATTGATAAAATGGGTCGTGTCTAAGATGTGTGTATTGACTAGAAATACTCTGTAGCCCCTTGGACATGACATGAGCACAGCTAAAGAATCTGACATGCCCAATAGCCCATCTCCTCGCACATGACATGTATGACTTAGGGCTCTATTCAGCCTTCTACTCAGTAATGTACAGAGGACGCTGAACTTCAGGGCTCCCAAATAGAGCCTGAAGTGACCAAAGACCCTGGGCCAAACGTGTCTGGACTTGGGTAACCTCATCCATTCACCGCAGTTTATCAATTGCTGAGGGTGTCGTGAGATAAAAATGGGAGAAAATACTCCAATAGAATATTACTGCACCTGCCTCAAGTGGACCTTTTTATAGAAGATGCTTATCAGAGTTCTTAAAAGGGCTGAGAGCTGAGATCTCATAGAGCTTATAAGAATAACATGAATGATTAATTTTTTGCCTGCTTTCTCATATATGCTTTTACATGTGCAGAATTTGGTCTGCATCATGCTTTAACATATTATACAATCAGGTGGTGAGGTTGTGTAGGAAGCCTACAGCCATCACCTACCTCCAGTCCTCAAAGGTTACTGATACCTGCAGAAGGAAATATAATCAACATAAACCACCAAGCTAGTTTAAATAAGTTCACGACAGCCCTGATCTCTAACATATACAAGTTTATCATAACAAAAAGTAATATTCCTTAAGACTTTGTGGGAGTGGACTGTATTAATTTCCTAGGGCTGCCAAAACAAAGTACCACAAACTGCATGGCTTAAAACAACAGAAATTTATTGTCTCACTGTTTTGGATGCTGGAGATCTGAAATCAAAGGGTTGGCAGGCCGTGCTGCCTCTGAAACCTGCAGGAGAGAGTCCTTCCTTGCCTCTTCCGAGAGTCTGGCAGTGGCCGGCAATCTTTGGCATTTCTTGACTTGTAGATGCAGCAATATAAGCTCTGCCTTCATTGTCACATGTCATTCCCCTGGGTGTCTCTCTCTTTGGACATCTTCTTACAGGGACACCAGTCATACTAGATTCAGGGCCCACAGTACTCCACTATGACCTCATTTTATAATAACTTAGCTAAATACATCAGCAGTGACCTGGTACTGGGAATAGAACTTCAACATATTTTTTTGCTGGGGGAGATACAATTCAACCCCTAACAGGGTGTATTTAGTAACTTGCACATCTGAAGTGCCAAAAGATAGCTGATCTTTAATTATTTAGTCAAGAGATACTTGTTTAGTTTCTGTTATGTAACAGATACTGAAATCTCAGTTTGCTAAGGCAGGCATGTAAGCAAATAAATATAATATGTTAAGGCCACTGTTCTAATGGGGTATAGGCTTCGTTATGGGAGGAATTTGAGAGATGAAAATAATTAAAACACATTCAATTACCATTCTATTGAAAGTTTAAAAAACAAACACATTTGCTCTAAATTTTAACATGCTCTAAGTTCCCATTAGGAACTTCCATTTCTCCTGAAAAGAAAGTAAGACTTTTTAATGTCTTATCTCAGAGAAAATAAGGCTAATAGCATAGCAAGATGATTCAGCAACTTAGATAACAGTGTAGGATTTGGAAAACCAGCGTTTGTTTATCAGCTCCAGCATTTCTTGTTATAGGAAGTAATCAGTACTGTCAGCCTCAAAGAAGAAAATATGACAATAGCATTTTTGTTTTCACTGACAGATCAAATCATGTTTCAATCCCTTCACCAACAAAGCACTTTTACTTTGAAATATAATGTCTAATAAGTTGAATGCTTATGTAACTCCTTACTACATACTTAACATCAGAAAGTCAGGACAGCACATCTATTTCCTATAAAGAAAAAATGAAAACAGTAACAACAAAACCTCAGTTTTGTTCCTCTGGAGCACAGAAGAGTTAAGTCCAAAAAGATACTCATAAAAGCTCTTACCCTCTGGCTCAAGCCGTGGGTTGCACATGTATAGACTCCTCCTTAGACACGGAATCTTTGCAACTCACCCACCTGCCCCTCAGCTGGTGAGCAGGCCTGGTTTTCAACCCTCAGGCATCCCTGGCTCTCTGTAATACCTCCTCACTGGTCTCTGAAGCTCCGACACTCTTTCCCTCTCACCTTCTCTCCCACCCTGCAGGGTCCCTCCTCTTCTCTCAGCCTCACGGGTTTTATTTTCTCTGATGCTGAGGAGGGGCTTCAGATGAATGGACTGAGGGAATTCCTTTTGTCCATTGTGCTAAAATGTCTGTCTCTTTCTGCGTTTTGAATTATTAATACCTTCAGGGCAAAAAGCCTTTTCCTCCCTTAGTTTTCCTAACCTGGGAAGTGCCCGGTGCCAGAATTGAAATTGGCAAATATTGTGTCCCAGCTACAGGGGAAGTGGGGGAAAAAAATCCTCCCATATGCAAATTTGGGGGAAAATTTAATACCATGTTAATCTTAGGCAGGAGGACATAAAGAGAGTCTGACCATGTATGTTTAAACTGTAATCTGGTCTTGAATATGTCACAGGAAGAGGTACTGTGAAAGAAGGAAGGAAGGAAATGGAGAAAGGAAAGAAAGAAAAAGGAAGGAAAGGAGAAAGAAAGAGAGAGAGAGAGAGAGAGAGAGAGAGAGAGAGAGAGAGGAAGGGCGGGAGGAGAAAAGAAAGAGAGAGAAAAGAAAGAAAAAGGAAGGAACAGAGGAAGGAAGGGGAGAAGGAAGGAAGGGGAGGAAGGAGGGAGGGAGAGAAAAGAAGAAGGGGAGGAAGGGAATAAAAGAAGGGAAAAAGGTAAAGAAAACTGAAATGATCCCTCAGAATGTAACAAAATGTTGTTACTTGTACATTTTGGAGGATGAGATGAAGGACAGAAATTTACTCTATGAAGTCAAGAATTGAAAGAGTAATGACAGTAGTGATAATCTTTCCCCTTTAAGCCATTCATGGAAAAATTAATATGTATCACTTTCTAAATATATATTACATTGGATATATTAGATTTATTTTTAAGTAACAGAAACAAAACACCCATACAGTAATGGTATTTTCAATCCCCCAAATACTTTCTACTATTCTAAAAGTCTTCACAATATTCTAAATATCTTCTCATTCTAAGACACATTAAAAAAAAAAAAAGATACAGATTCAATTCTCTTCTGCCCTCTTACCTTAAATGATTCTTTTTCTGAATGACTATAATTTGGTAATGAAGTATTAATACGTGGTCCTTTCATCAGGGGTATTTGCATAGTAAATTTGAAATGGTATGATATAACTATGATTATAAAAGAAATTCTCCCAGTCTGGTGAGTATAAACTACTAGAGAGCTGCCCTACACAGATGGTACTTGGATGAAAGAATTTATCTCCTAGCAGGAGCCTTGCATGGTAAAGTTTGCCATTCCTGCTGGCCAAAATAAGCAACCTACAGATTCACAGAGTGTAGTGATCATATTAATCAAGCTTTCATCATAAAAAAAAAAGCCAATTGAATTGTACCATTCTAAATAAGATACTTTACTGCCATCCATAGAGTTAGTAGCCATTTTTTTTTTTTTTTTTGACGGTACAAGACTGCAGCAATTTCCACCTGCAGCGTCTTTATTTTTAACACTATTCCTTTGGCATCTGTCCCACTCTACCCCAACTTTTCCCACTGCTATTTTCTGTTCCCAGAATGTTTTCGTCTCAGTATGGACTGGTTCTCACCACTCTGCCTCAGGGAGTTGACGATTGTGTCTCCTCCTTTGCCCTTTCCCGTTTGCAGGTCAAGGCACCCTGGCTTTTTTTTTTTTTTTTTAGGGTTGATTTCTACTTTTATTCCACTGTGATCTGACAGGATGCATGGTACAATTTCTATTTTTTTAAAATTTTTGAGACATGTTTTGTGTCCTAGGATATGGTCAATCTTAGAGAATGTCCCATGAGCTGATGAGAAAACATATATTCAGTGGTTTTGGGGAGAATGTCCTGTAAATGTCAGTCAGGCCCATTTGTTCTAGCGTTCTGTTTAAGTCCATTATTTCTTTGTTAATTTT
>CAUYRT010024175.1:0-12393 GCA_963574885.1 Lepilemur ruficaudatus | reverse complement strand
TCTCTACTATAAATATAAAGAAAGAAATTAATTGGCCAACTAAAGATATATATAGAAAAAATTAGCCGGGCATGGTGGCACATGCCTGTAGTCCCAGCTACTCGGGAGGCTGAGACAGAAGGACTGCTTGAGTCCAGGAGTTTGAGGTTGCTGTGAGCTAAGCTGACGCCACGGCACTCACTCTAGCCCGGGCAACAGAGTGAGACTCTGTCTCAAAAAAAAAAAAAAAAAAATAGTCCATGTCACTATATGATTTGATCTCGTTGGTTCATTTGTATGCTTGTTTACCATCTGTTCACCATCACCCTTGCAAACAGTTCAGCCCACTTGAAGGAAAATCCCAAGTGCTTTATCTCTCTTATTCTTCATAATATTTCCAGAAGACAATATAGTGGCTGGGTGTATAATACACCCATGTAATTACTTATAAAATGAATGAAAGTATAAGTAGCAAGTATATTGAGACAGAGTTTCCACTTGCTTCCACATGCAAGAGTTTCTCTGAGGAGTTTGAAGTCATCATGTTTCAACATCTTTCATCTCTTCATCACAAACTGATGAGCTTTTTATTCAGAGGAGACTTTAAGTCATAAAAAAACATGTAGAGATTTTATGCAATGTCAAATGTCTAAGTTGAGGATGGGTGATGCACAGGTTAGAGGAGGATGGAGTCAGGAGGAAGACCCTGACTATCCTTCTCCATTAGACACACTCAGGATCTGTGTCTCTACAGTGTCCCTGGCTCTGTCCACCTGGGACTTGTGGTCTCTACTAGTGTGAGTCAAGACCACTCAGTGGTTATGCTATAATATTTTAGTCTGAGTTTGAATGATTATGAGGAGTGCAAACCTCCAAACTTCTTGGCTTGTTGCGCTGTCTTATCCAGCTTCTGGTTGATATTTAAATGACAAATTGTCAAATACATATTAAACTCACAACACCCAGGCGGCTATGCAATGAATTCAGCTTTATTCCTTCCTCTTTATTCCCATGCATGGTTTCTAGTGAGTTCTGAAACCCCTTCTTGCCCACTCCACCATAAAGGCAGAAAAAAAATTGAAATTAAGTAGGCAGGTATATCTTTGATTATAAGAATGCCTCATTTGACATGAATACTTTCAATGAAAATGCATATATTAAGCCACTTTTATTAGTCTGCCCAATTAACAGTAAACACATTTCATCATTCATCATTTCAAAAGATTTCTTCAGTATATCATTTTGCAGGGCAAGGGATTCTGTACTTTGAATAGCCTACTCCATTTTTACATTCGGTGAGTGCAAATTTAGAGATGTAACTACAGTGTCAGTTGTTACAGGCACCCGCGAACAGAAATCAGGAAATAAACAGGTTGACAACGCTGCACAATTCAACCTACTCTATCTGTGTAGTCTTATTTTAACTTGGTAAGATATATATATATAGTAGTGTTTTAATTCTAATTTTAATTTGGAATTATTGTTTTAGTATTTGTGAAAGTATCTTTATTCTATTTCTACAGAATCGTTTTCTCTCCAACTTAGTAAAACTTTTTTTCAAATATGTCCTGCCTGTAGCATTTAGTGAATTCATAAAGCATATTTTTGATCTACAGTGAGTGTCTGCTCATAAAATCTAAGCATAAAGAAGTTTCACAAATGCCAATGAAGCTGGTATTTTTTTTTATATATTTCTTAAAAGACGGCAAAAAGGAGAAGCATGTGGTTTTATTCAGATTCCTAGATGAAGGCAGTGAATCAGATTTCTAAGAAGAGAAACAAGATTTTTAGCTTCAGAATTGTAACCCAATTTTAGCAACATCATTTTTCTTAAAATGTAGGGAATGTAAAAAAGTATCTTGTTCCAGGCAACGTGTTGATTAGACGCGAAGAAAATTTCTGGTTTATTTATAGTCCCTGAAATGTTTGGTACACCTGAGGAATTCAACTACCTCTCAATTAAAAGAAAAAACAAAGTCCATAAAAATAAAGATTTGACGGAGGGAAAGGAGCTGTCCTCTGAAACATCTTCTGTCTAGTAAGGCGTTTTTGTTTTGTTTGGATTTTAATGGCCACCAACAGTGGAGCTGGCTGCCAGGCTGTGCATAGATTCATGGAAAAAAACAAACAAAAACAAAGCAACGCACGAACAATAAAAAAATCTGTGTATACTGTATAAGCGCATTTGCAATTATTTTGTACGTTGGCTTAACACTGAGAAAGAAACTGAAGGATTCTTTTGAAGGTTCTCTTTGGCTTCAATCCCATCATGCACTTTTGGCCAGATTATTCTGTCCCCTGGTAAGGAGCCCTCCAGCAACTTCAGGCTGAAATGAAGCCAATTCTCTCAATCCCCACAAACTGCCAAAATTGTGCATCTGCGAAAGAAAAATAGTGACAGGGACTGAGTCCCAGAGATATTCCCCAGGAACTCTACCCAATCTGTGGCACAATATGTGGTCTGACCCAGCTGGGCACCGGGCAGGCTTGGCCACCAGCCCTTCTGGCTGAACTCCGCCCCAAGGTAGGGCTTACCCTCACATAAAATTGCCAACCAGGGCCCACTGGGTATAGAACTAATTTAGCCTCCTGTACACTTGATGAATGAAGAATTTCCTCTGGGGACTAAATTATAGGGCTTGTTGGAGTTGCTCTTTCGTGATCTGTTATTTGGAGGTAATTTTCCAAAAGGGCTGGAACACATGGCCATGAGCTAGAATAGGATTCACCATGAACAGCTGCCACGTGCTGGCCGGCACATCCCCCTGGGCCCATCCTTTCCCCCAGCCTCCCCCACCTCTGCCCTGCTTCCCCAGAGAGAAGACCTAGCCAGCAGAGTTGGACTTAACATTAGATCTTTACTTTCCTTCTTAATTAAACCACAAGATTGGAATCTGCCCACCTTTCTCTGCACCCAGGTTTCCAGAACTGTAACATCTTGTCGTAACACGCTTAGAAACAGATGAGCAGATCTTCCCCTCATCCTCCAATGTAGCTGATTACAACCTTCTGTCAAATTCCACCTACCCCTCCCAACCCCCACTGTTGGCTGGAAGATAAGCTTCTGATCTTCCCTTGGCTTTTTGAACTGTTGGAAGCTGTGTAAACACAAGCTGCAGGTTAGTCAGATTCTATTTGACCCAGGGCCTGCTGAGTGCAAAGAGATTACATTTGAAAACTCCCTTGTCTAATTAAGACACGGGGGGGACCTATTGCGGGTGGTTGCTGATGAGGGCACATAGCAAGGGATTTTAGGCTGACCTGTTGCAGCTGGTCATTTGCTGATAAATAAGGAACAACTAGTTTTTAGGGAGCCAACTTCTTTACAGGAGGCTTCCTTTCACAAAACGCTTGAATTTGGTCTTTTCTTTGAATTTCTCATGTGAGTTTCAGTACTTTAGAGAAGTTGTCATCACCAAGGGCAACAGGGACTTGTCCGACGATGGCAACCATTTTTGTCACGGTCTTTGCACAGCCGTGCCCCTTTGAATGATTCATGGACTGTTGTGCTGTGTCTAAAGCTCTATTTGGACCACTGACTTCTTCCAAATTCTGAAGACACATAAGGGCCACTTTGAATATTGGCATATGGATAGGGTATGGTGGGGATGGTGGGAGAGGAAGCCCTAAGAAACAGGTCTCAAGACCTGGACCGAGCTATGTCCATCATAACCAATTATTGAGCATCTACTCCACAGTAGACACTTTTGGGATGTCTTAATCTTCAGTCCTTACTAAGACCCTCAGAATAAGTGTTATTTTTCCTGTTTCACGGCCAAGATTCCTAAAGCATACAGAGGTCAGCAACTTTCACAAGAGCTCACAGCTACGAAGTGCAAAATCTGAGAGATGACCACAAATCCCTTTGGCTTTTTGGATTGCTGATTTCAGGGAGCTGCATGACTTCCCTGTGGAAATGGAAGTGTCTGCAGACCCCTGACTGGGGGGAGGGTGGGAAATTTGATAGATGAAGACTTTCTCTGTGAATAAGAAATGAGAGCGAAGAACTTTGGAACCATAGATGTTGGCAGAGTTATCAAAGAAGCCCTCGCATTCACCATCATGCCCCTGCGTAGGTTATCCCTAAGCGTCTATAGTGGGTATCTGCTGTTTCTGCCACCAGCATCTATTTCCTGGAGTTCTGGGAAAATGTATGCAGAATCCCTCCTTCTCCCGAAATTCAGCTCAGATGCTCTGACAGAGCCAGAGTCCTTAGATGCCTGGCCACTGTGACTCTATTAGAACCAATCAGAATCAATGAAATAAGACACATATGTTTGTGGAAAGTTCTTCCATAGACACAGTTGGTCTTTCCTGCCAGCCTTTAGTTGGGACTCACAATCCAGAGCTACGTGGCTGTCTGGATGTATCTGAGAGAAAGAAACTGGGTCCTGGTGATATTGTTGGAATCCTGATCAAGCTGTACATGATCTCCCTCAGCCCTTCACTTAATATGATTTGAGAATAATTTGGGTAGTTTCAAATCAAAAAGCTTCAGAATTTAGGTATTAGTACCTTGCCAGATCCACACTCCCAGCCAGTGATCAGATGAGAGTATAACAGTGTCTCTGTGTCTCCAAAGTCATCCTTTCCCCCATGGAATCACACTGCTTTCTGAGTTAGAAAGAAGACTCTGGAAAGGAGAGATCACACATTTTTATCAATGTGGTTTTTTGCTATTATATTTTATTTTTTATTACTTTTTAAATTTCAGAATATTAGGGGGGTACACACATTTTGGTTACATAATTTGTTTTTGGACAGTTTGAGTCAAAGTTACAAGTGTGCCTTTCACCCAAATAGTGTGCATTGTACCCGTTAGGTGTAAATTGACCCGTCTCTATCTTCCCGCTCCCAACTGCTTGATTTCCACTGAGAAAAGATGGAGAATAACAATTCTAAAATCACACCTCTTGTAAAATCTTTCAACATGACCCGCGATTCATTGTTTAGCATTCTTAGAGTTTCGTCCTATCAAAAATTGTAAATATGCCCGTTAATCACCCCCAAGAAAACTATACACAGACTCTCTAACTGAAAACATTTTTCTGGTGCCTTGGTACTTTAGGGTTAGATAATTCTACACAATGTCTTACATACATTTCTCTGGCTACATTTTCAGCCAATGCTCTATCTTCAGCTTCATATGTAAAACAATTTTACACATTCCTTAAAAACTGTAGCAAGTTCACAATTCTCAAGAATTACCGGAATCGTGAAAAATGTCTTATTCCCTATTTTCAATGAGAGGACCTAGTTTCTAACATGGCAGACATGAATCTTTGCTCTCCTTGAAAATTCTTGCTCATTTCTCTGTCATCCACCTTCAGTTACAGTTTCACAAACTAGATAAGGGACTAACATAAAGACCACATCAACTCTGGATCTAAAAGAAAGTTCGCACCCCTTTCAGGCTATCCTCTTTTGCTGTGTAAAAGAAAAATGTGCTGACTTAGCTCCCTTAGGGATAGCTTGTTTTTTAACCAAAAACCAATGTGTGTCTGATCTATTGAGATGTTTGATAATATCATAGACATTTCAACCCCAATAAAAATCTGTTTTATTTGTACAGCGTTTCAGAGTTTATCGAGTACTTTCATATACTTTATGTCATTTATTCCTCTATTTGACCCTACAAAGTTGATATTATTATTATACCAATATTAGATATTCATATGAGAGAGTTTAGGGATTAAGTGATTTGGTTAAATCTCCCCAACCTCTTCAAAGGTGGGACTGTATTTTGCACTCAAGTGTTCTGATCTGAGTTTAGATATTTTATGGATCCATATACCTTATTTGGTACCTGGAAATCTTTGGATAGGAGGAGTAGAAGTTAGAATATCTCCATGTTGCTACTTTTCTCTAGGTTAAAGTGAGCTGATTCTCTAAACATCTGAGAATAGGTTATAATGTTTTCTGTTTATAGTGATCCCTTCTAGGAACCACAGAAATTTTGATTTTCCTGACCATTTGTCCTCCATCAGGTCCAAATGTTTAAAGAACATTATTTTTATGTGCCAATGATTGCAGTATTTGCATGTGCAAATCATATAATTACTTAACTACCTAAATTGTGCATGCAACTAAGGTAATTATGAACTTAGAAAATTGCTTTAAGAATCTGACCCTGGAAAAATTATGATGGCAGAAAATGAGTGTTGGAGTGGAAATTTCTTGCGAGGCTGATTTTGTTGTTGTCATTGTTTGGTGGAAATCTAAGTTAAGTTGATTAAGTTGCTTTACTTGCCTCAGTTTTCACATCTGAAGGATGACAATGTTTTCACTACCTACTTTCAGTGGGACATGAGGAGGAAATTGAGACAATGTATACAAATAGTTTGGAAAAAAATCACAAAAAGTTAAAAAGGGGGAGATTATTTTTAAGTGGACTCATTAACCCCCACCTTTGAAGTAAAGAGATCAATATTTTTATGTGAACCTTTTGTTCATCTACCCAGAGATTAAATGTCATATTGTGGTAAAATAAAGTGTGAAAAATAAAATATTGTTATTGTTTATCTCTAGGATGCATAACAATTTCTCAGTTGGCTCTCCTAACAATCCTGTGTGGCATATAGAGAAGGGAAAATTATAGTAGTTCTACTTGTAGATCTTTGAGGTATCTCCATATTACTTTCCAGAGAGGTTGCACTAGTTTGCAGTCCCACCAGCAGTGTATGAGTGTTCCTGTGTCTCCACATCCTCGCCAGCATTTGTTGTTTTGGGATTTTGTGATAGAGGCCAATCTCATCAGGGTTAGGTGATATCTCGTTGTGGTTTTGATTTGCATTTCTCTAATGATTAGACATGTTGAGCATTTTTTAAAATATGTTTTCTGGCTATTATTCTGTCTTCTTTTGAAAAGTTTCTGTTCATTTCCGTTGCCCATTTATTGATGGGGTTGTTTGATTTTTTCTTGTTGATTTTTTTAAGTTCTAGATAGATTCTTGTTATCAGCCCTTTATCGGATGTGTAGAGAGCAAATATTTTCTCCCATTCTGTAGGCTGTCTATTCTCTCTAGTGATAGTTTCCTTGGTTCCCAAGCTGTTGAGCTACTGTGAAAGTTTTAAAGAGCATGAAAGATGGAAGGTGTTTGAAGTCTCTAGATCCAAATGATGTTTTGAAGGTGATTCAAGAATGTGTGGCAAGAACGGAACATCAGTCATTGAGTCTGACTCCACTTTCTGTTCTCTAACCACTGAGTGTTGCCATCTCTGGCAGTACAGATGTCCCCAGCCATAAAAGGACCATGGATACCTTTGACATTAAATAAGGGTGTTTCAAAGAATATGTGCCACCAAGTCATCTATACCCCATGACTAGGCAGGAAGTAGAATCACCACCTCTTTTTAGAGTCATAATATGTCTGAAATTGTGTTTATTCTGGTAAAATAAACAGTCATTAGCATGATTCACACTTTTTTCAGCTTCAGGAAAGGGCAGATAAATTATCTACCATTATCCTTCTGTACCTTTTACCTCATTTTTTAGAAATCAAATGTGTTTATATGAATAGCTACCCCACTTAAGCATTTACCAAGTGCCTGTCCTTTTGCTAAACACAAACCTATGCCTTATCTAAGTTAGCATGCACAATAGCCCTGTGAGTTAGGCATTATTCTTTTCCTAAGTTTACAGATAAGGAGACTTAAAGGGCGTAAGTAACTTCCTAACCTTAACACTGATTGGCTTTTATTTGTAAGTACTCCTTTGAGTTACCTCTGCACCCTGAAAATTCTTCATTGATGACTCTAAGATAAACCTACCAATAGCAAATATACGTATACCTACATAGATCTACTTTCATCTCTATATATGTCCATCAGATGGAGACATGAAGCCACGTGTTGCCCCCTCATTGAAAAATCAGATTCATGCCTCTAGTTTTTCTGTAGAATAATGTAACATTGATATATTAATAATAATTAATAATATTTTTCAGCACCCATGAGATATCATTTTGAGTGCACAATTTTGATGCAAAAAGAATGCTTTGATAGAAGGTAAATTTGAACTATTTAAGAGGTAAGCTTTATTTTCTGATGAGTAAAATTATATCAAGAGGCTGAAGGAAGCTTCTGACATGGAGTAGACTTGATATGGAAGACTTTCTTGAACACCCAGTGTCCCTGCCAATTAACTGTAGATAGAGTAAAAGACCAATATATCTACAGAATAAATTTTGTCTTAATTGAGGGGATACCAAGTTCTTTCTCCACCACTCATATTTAGAGGTTCTAATTAGCTCAGATCAGTTTAACAGACACTTACAGGCACCTATCAAGAGGCAGCAATGTGCTGGGGGTTAGGAATACAAATATGATATAATTCAACAGGAGAGGCATAAACACAGGGGGTAGATGGAATTTTGGAGCTTGTGCTGAGAAAAGGCTCCCAGGCCAGATTTGTCAGCTAGGGCCAGGTAAAGGAAATTCAGCCTAGATCAGTTACATATAAACATCTCAATTTCTCTAATTTGGGTTTTCCCACTTAATTTCTGCATAACAGCTTGTTGATGAAAATTAAGAGGTAACGGTTCTTCATCAACTCCCTCTGGGTTCAGTGGTGGGAGGTTGGTTCATGTGCTCCCAGTGGGCTGTTGTAGTAGCACATGGGTCTTGACTAGCTCTAAAGTGGCAGAAGTCCTGGCAAGCTCATGATTTACCAGAATAATTCACCTAGGGTGATGGGAGCCATTAGCCACAGGTGGCTGTTGAGTGCTTGAAAGGTGGCTAGCCTGAGTTGAAACGTGCTGTTGATGTAAAATACACATGGGATTTCAAAGACTTAACACGAGGAAATAATGTATAATTTCTCTTTACCATTTTTATGCTGATTACATGGTGAGATGATGATAAGTTGATTGCATTGGTTTAAATAAAATATACTCAGAATTAGTTTCTTTTTACTTTTTTAATGTGACTGATACAACATTTAAAATGACAAAAAATGGCTCTCATTATATTTCTATTGGCTGTAGCTGATCTAGAGCCTTCCTGTTTTCATTGATCCAGTCCTTTTCTAAGACACTCACTTGGGAAAGAGAATTTAACTTTTATACCAATATAGACATCACAAAAAAGAATATTGGGGAAGGATATTAAAAGCAAATCTTAGAATTTAGAAAAAAAATGTTGAGAAAAATTATCAGATAACATTTTTCTTTTAAATCCTTCTTCAACTACAATTTCGTAAAATTGTTCAAAATCAATGTGCTTAAAAAAGACACAACATAGAATTTTCTTGATATTAGCATCTATTCAAAGCTGTTGGTTTCAAAATAGGTTTAACTTAAATGATTATGATTGGAGGTTTAGTATTCAATAATATTTCTGCCAAGGGATCCAGGCTCTGTCTGAAATATATGCTACAAAGTGGCATTCACTCTGTTTCCTTCACCATTAAAATGAGAGGGTGGAATCAACATTTTTTATGTTTGTTTTTGATTTAGGCTGTCTGTACTTTTACATGAAGTATAAACCACATTTATAAAAATGGGTTAAATAAAAAAATTGATAAATACAATAACTGGAATGGTATTTCCAATCTTTTATGCTTATACACTTCACAAAAGATGTGACTCAATATTTTCCTTTTTTTCCCAAAGATTTGTGTTTGTTTAATTTTGATTTATGGTCAAGGAAGAGTTGCATAATTTATATATTACAGTGTTTGAAAAAGTAATTTTATTTCTTCACCTATTATCTGATATTGAATGTTTTCCTAGATAAGAAAAGGGGAAATAGACTAGTTTCTCCAAAAAAAGTTTTCAAAAATTTTAAAAAATAGGATTGCAATTGGTTGATAAAGAGGAAAAGGAGACTACTGTGGTAGGACATACAGTGTGTAAATAATTTAAATGATGTTTAGTAGAGAGTCTTTCATTATTTTTGTCATGAATCTAAATCTGTCATATAAAAAAAGACAACAAAATCAAACATTTATAGTTTAAAATTGCTATGGGAATCACATAATGGAAAATAAGCCAATTGCTAGAACTATACTTTGTAAGTATTTAATCTCTCTCATTATTAGTACTGTTGCCAGTAATAATAATCATTTTAGAAGATATTAATTAGCACCTTTCCATCAGCCCCTTGTGAGTGCCTAATACTTCATGATCTCATACTCTTTTATTAATAACTATTGCATTAGAAACACTAGTGATTCAGGTCTATAAAGCCAATGAAAGACTGTTATAGCTATAATTTTGTTCCTTAAACTTGCCACTTTTTAAATGTAGACATTAAGTCTATGATTCAAATGTCTATAATGTTATACTTTTGTCATCCCTTTCATATTACACATACATAGTGGAAAAGTATATTAAAATAAGAATTCTGTAAAATGGTAACTCTTTGTAGTCATAAACATGCACCAAAGTATTTTTTGAATAAGAATTGGTAAACAACATGATGCATTTTGATAGCTTCAAGCCATAACATTTTAATTTTTTAAAAAAATTCAGATGATACACCCAATGTTCCTAAAGGGGTTTTCTCTTTAAATGTGGATTAATGCCAAAAGAAATGCTGCTGCCGTATTGTTCCAGCTGTGTGGTTCTAACTTGCTGAGATAAACAAGCAGGCTAAAAACAGAGTAAAGAGAGAGTTTGGGACCTGGAAGTTTGTTGCAAATTTTAGTCACATTTGAATTGTGCGTGCTGCAAATAATTTCAAGCATTTGAATATGAAATGCTTTATCCTGTTACCCAGGGATGCATGCATGCTCTGCTCAGCTCTGCCCAGTTGTGTGGCTTCAGTGCGTGTTCTGAAGTTGTTGAACGAAGCATCTGTACCAAAACTCTTAGTTATCTGTACAGTTTAGAGGCCTGGCTTGGTATTTTTTGCCAGAATTGAAACGGTTTTGACAACTGAGACCTATTTGGACAATAAACAATTGATAAAAAACAAAATAAAGACTGAGAGGGTTAAGCTAGTTTCCTGTTGTTGACAGCATGGAAAACTTATCCAATATACAGAAGAATGGCTCTGAGGGATGGACTTTCAGATTAAGAGTCAAAAAATAAGTAAGGGGCCGGGCGCGGTGGCTCACGCCTGTAATCCTAGCACTCTGGGAGGCCGAGGCGGGTAGATCGCTCAAGGTCAGGAGTTCGAGACCAGCCTGAGCAAGAGCGAGACCCCGTCTCTACTATAAATAGAAAGAAATTAATTGGACAACTAAAAATACATGTAAAAAATTAGCCGGGCATGGTGGCTCATGCCTGTGGTCCCAGCTACGCGGGAGGCTGAGGCAGAAGGATCGCTTGAGCCCAGGAGTTTGAGGTTGCTGTGAGCTAGGCTGATGCCACGGCACTCTAGCCCGAGCAACACAGTGAGACTCTGTCTCAAAAAAAAAAAAAAAAAAAATAAGTAAGGGAGAATTGCAAATTAACTTGTAAATGGGTACATGAACATGAAAACAGTCCCCGAGAGTACCCTTTCAGTGATCAAAGCAAGGGTGTGCCTTACAAAGCCTAAAGATTTCACAAGGAAAAGAAATTGCTTCGTTCAAACACATCTGTGCCTGGTCAGTCAGTTCTGGATTGGTTGACTGTAGGGTAGCTTGGCGCTGGCCAATCGCTGAACCCCAGATCTGCTTGCGATTTTAGGGTTTGTGTTGACCTTCAAAGCCCAGTTGGACAGTTGAGTCACGGCCCACAAGGAGCAGTCAACTATCAGGCTGTTTTTCTGCTGATTGTGGTCCATTTTCCAAGAAGAGATCGTTCTGGTTTCTTCTGGAGGTAGGAATACCAGCTGTTTTACAGTCTCTCATCCTTTGTAGGCACAGCATGACACAGCAGGCTCATAGTGATGTGCTCAAAGCATAGCAAAGATGTCCTATTTCACAGGTGAAGTAGGGACTTCTTATGGGCTTAATGAGAAATAAAGAGGTAGGTGCTAGTGATGGAAATGAGTCACTTGAGGTGAAATTGTTACTAGTGCAGAGAGAAAATGCAATGTGATCAATTCTTTTAAAACGTGGCTATCATGAACACTTTTACTAGACCCTGTCTATAGAAGAGCTGCCTGTTGCTCCAGGTCTGACTTTGGTTCTTGAATTCTCTGATCTAGTTGTCATTGTCAAATATGCGAACAAGAAAGCAATTTCCACTTTAATTTCGGTGGTGTGGAAGCAGTCTGAACACACTCACTTTCAACCTGAATTAATGAAACAAAGCAATGTTCTTGACCACCTAATCCCAGGGAAATGCATCAGTACTTTCATGGAACATTTTTTTAAAGTCTTTATTTTTGGTCTTTGCTGTTTATTTATATACAGATATACTCATCTATACAAGCTTTCAGGTAACAGCAATTGCTCTAACGTCTTGCACAAAGCATAATTCTGTCGACTGGAAGGTGGAAAAAATGTGTAATGGCTAGTCTCTGCTTTCAAGGAATTTAAAA
>CAUYRT010024174.1:0-12927 GCA_963574885.1 Lepilemur ruficaudatus | reverse complement strand
TTATCCCAAATAATGTTATGTCCATACAAAGACTTGTACACAAATGTTCATAGCAGCTAGCAGCTTTACCTTTATAATATAAAAACTGGAAATAACCCAAATGCCCATCAAAAGGTAAATGTATAAAAAATTGTGGCATAGTCATACAATGACTACTACTCAGAAATAAAAAGGAAGATATAAATAAATATTTTAAATAAAATAAAATAAAAGAAAATAAAAATTTTCTTCTCCACAAAGAAAATGGAGGTATTTCAGTGACCTCACACCAAATGAAAGCATTGTTATGAAGGGCTGGCTATAGGGGAAGCCACCTGAGCCCGCTTCCTGCTTTGGATGTTAGGATAACTGTCATAAAACAAAGCTGAGAGTATAAAGAATATGGAGGCCAGGCATGGAGGCTCATGCCTGTAATCCTAGCACTTTGGGAGGCCAAGGTAGGAGGACTGCTTGAGGTCCTCCTACTTGACCTACTGCTTGACCTCCTGCTTGAGGTCAGGAGTTTGAGACCAGCCTGGGCAATACTGGGAGACCCCGTCTCTACAAAAAATAGGAAAATTAGCTGGGTGTGGTGGCTTGTGCCTGTAGTCCCCCTGCAAGGAGGCTTGAGGCGGAAGGATCACCCAAGAACAGGAGTTGGAGGCTGCAGTAACCTACAATTGTGCAAGTGCACTCCAGCCTGGGCAGCAGAATGAGACTGTGTCTTAACAACAAAGAACAAGGAATTAACTGGGTTGAATGGAGGAATATTAGTACAGCTGAGGGATGGGCTGGTTGATGCAGGCAAATAGTCCCAGAAAATTTACCTCTTGGGAGTATGGAGACATTCCATTCAGACATCCCATGCAGGCTGCTTGGGAGATATGGAGACATACAATAACTTCCCAGTTAGGAGTTTCAAACAACTGGAAAAAACTGCAATGTATTTTGCCATAGTATCTGTTGAACTAAACATAAAACCTATCTGGTTAGATGAATCTGAAAGCATGATGGATATTCTTTGCCCAGGTAGTTCTTTTTCTACAGGCATTTGGTCACTTTTTTACTCTGTAGAATCTCTCTAGGACTCAGCACCAGGACAAGCTAAAGTTGCTCTCGAAAGATTTTTCCTACGACTATTTCCCACAGATTAACACTAACTCCAAAATCCTCCCTTCCTTGATATTTCAAGTCTGCGCTTGCAGCTTGGATCCTCCAGCCTTCTCTCGGGAGTGCCCACGGCCCCCGCTCCCTGGGCAGAGCCAGAAGCAAGTGCCACCATGCCCGGTCCGCGTTCTGAAAGGCGGGCTGCAGCGCAGCGGTCACGAAGCTGTTGTGAGGCCTTCCCCTTGTCCCTCCCTCTGCTTTGTGATTAATCCCTTTGCCCGACAACGTCTGAATTTGTTTTTATAGGAAGGAAAGGCTGTTGCTTAGGCCAAAAGTAAATAAGATGTTACTTCTCTCCCATGACTAACCTTGAACAAAATGGCATCATAAAAACAAGAGTTCAGCCCTGTTGGAGTCTGTACACCCGAAGCCAAAGTCCCGCTGCAAACGGTACAATGTTCACAGGGATCTCTTCAAGACCCACGTGACACTAAGGAACTTCCTCCTTTCCTTCCCTCATGACAGAAGCAACAGAGTAGGAGGAAACCCCAAGCACTTTAAGCCTTGAAGCATGAAAATAATGTCATTACTTCCTGATGTTATCAACAACACTTTATGCCTAACACATAGCAGGTACTTAATTAAATATTTTGAGTGAATATTAGCCATATGCCTTAGGGTAGTTAGATTTTTCAATGTTAGATCATCATATATTTTTACCATTACTTTTCAAAGGTTAAAAACAAAACAAAAACAAATCAAGAGCCTCTCTGCTTCCCAGCTACGGCACTGAAAACGATACAGCTGACACTGGTAGGCCCCAGCCCATAAAGAAATGAAACTGTTAAGATTCCTAGTGAATCTGTATAAATACAGAGCTCATCATTTACTTTTCCACACTGGTCCCCCGCCTGGTCCAGGCAACATCCAACAGTGGAATACTGGCCTGGCAGTGTGGGATCCGAAGCAGGCCAATTCTGACGTTTAGGCTCACCAGCCTGGAAGGGAGCTACAAGAATTCCAAGTTCTGTTCTCTAACCTTACAGGTAAGACAGCCGAGGCCTAAAAAGGTTCGAGTCTGGGTACACAGGTTAGACTGGCAAGACGCGTTTGCTTTAGGAAGACTTACTATGCAGTGTTCATCAACCAGTGGTGAGGACCAAACTCTACAGATGAACTCTCCACAGAGAAAAGAGGAAGTCTCCCCTTCCTCAGAGGAAAGTTTTACAAGGAATCTGGCCTTGTTAGCTATCAGACCTCTTAGAGTTGTCATGTTACTCACTGTCACTTATTCTTTTGGAGGTCAGAGTAAGTCATTATTTTATAGAAGTCAACAACTGAGAGGCAAAGTGCCGCAAACATATGTTGCTGAGGCCTCACTCCCAGTGTTCGCCTCACGTACAGCAGGAGCTGGGACCAAGCAGTACAGAGAGGCAAGGATCCAGTTTTAAACAGTTATCTGGACACAAACCATCACAAACTTTTGCTTTCTGATGATTCTATTTTGTATTTGCAGATGTCACTAACATACTAATATCTTAATTTCTAACCTACTTATGTCTAGATGCTTCTAAAATGCTAGCTGTGGCTGGGCATGGTGGGTCTATCTGTAAGCATTCTTTCCTAGCTGAGATAATTTGGCTTTTTTCCTACATGATATTCTGTGCCTATAACAACTTCCCAGGTTATCCTTTTTCCTGAAGGGTTATATCTTTCTTTAAAAGAATTTATTTTTTTTTTTAATTTTTAGAGATGGGGTCTTGCTATGTTGCCCAGGCTGGAACTCCTGGGCTCAAGTGATCCCTGCCTCACATGTAGCAGGGATTACAGGTGTGTGCCACCATGCCCAGCAGGTTCTATCATGATCTATGCGTCATGCCTTCTCTGGTGGAGTGAGGAAAGGGGGTGGATAGAGGAGGAGCATGACAAGAAAACAGAACACATAAAAATAAAAGTGGGAACAGGGAGGAAACCCACAAAACTCAACAGGACATTTATATGGGTTTCATTGGCCGCTGTATGCCAAATCTCAAGAGCCAGGAGATGTCCCTGGAACATCATAGGAACGGAGAGGTGGTGTCCTACCCCAGGAACAAGCCAGCCACCCTCAGGGTGGAACACTTAGATGAAGCCAGTCCTGAGGCAAGAGGCGGGTGAGACGGTCTCGAGGAGGCTTCAGCAAGCCAGTGAGTGCTGGTGCAGGCTTGAGAACGTGTGGAGTGTTCTAAACAAAGAACCAGATTTCCCAGCTAGACAGAATTTTAATATGGTTGTTTAAACTGATTTGGTAATATCTCATGTTATCTTTTACAAATCTGTTAACTGAAGTGAGCAGAGACATTCAAATTAAGAGCTCGTCATGATCAAAAGGCAGAAAAATGTCCCTCCTTGCCGAAGGAGACCCCTCAGAGCAGCAGCGGGGTTCTGGAAAGTGCAGACATGGCCAGGTTAGCCAGCCCGCCCAGCGTATTTGGTTTGGCTCTCAGAAAAGAAAAGTGTCAAAAGAGAGAGAGGATGAAAACAACAACAACAACAACAACAAAAACCCCCAAACCCAAACAACTAATAAGAACTCTAACGCTGCAACTGTCAGGGCGGTAAGAACAAGGCCGTGTTGTAGCTGAGATTTACGTGCTAAACCAGCAGCACAAAGCCCAACCCATGTCCAGCTGATCTCTCTGGCGAGGCAGGAAGAGAGAAGGAAGTTTCCCCCAGCCACAGCGGCACGTGCTCAATGCCCCTCTACGTCCAGGACCGTGCTCTGCTGTGTCCAGCACACGGCACTTGATAGTAGGACCCCTGTGACAGGGAGAGACTGGAAAGGCTCCCACAGAGACCTGTGGATTTTGCCGGATTTCCTTTTTCTAGTACAAACCTGATATATTCTCTGGGTGGTGTCTCCTGACTCCCTGATGAGATAACAAAATGACCCTTTGATGTGATACAAACTTCTAGCCCAGTAACTTGGAAGGGCCATGGAAGGGGTTCTGCTATTGCCCAAAGCTCTGGGGTCACGTGGGCCTCTCTGAGTGATCCTTGGGTACACATGGCCAGCTCACGGCATACCTCAATGACATAGCAAGTTGTGTCTGATTTGGCTGGCATGCAGAAGGATGGGGGTGGGGTGGGGCCTGGAGTTGCATGTTACTAATTTTGGATTGCTGCAGGGAACAAAAGTATGTGATTTGATTTGAAAGCCCTCGGGGAAGATTGGAGTTGAAAGAAAAATACTCCCACAGCCCCCTAAAGCTCTGAGAATGCTGCAGTCAGTGTTTACTTAGGTGAAGCAGGGTGCGAATGAGAGACTCCAGGGACATTTCCAGTCCAGCCTGGCTTGGCGAGTGCGCGCTGCACCAGGCTCTGCTCCGCAGAAGGTGCGGGCACAGCCTGGCACTCTGGGCTCACGCGGCTTCATGAAGCTTTACTTCCAAGCGGAGGGCATGCCCGGCGTAAGACAGTCAAGTGAGCACTTTGAGGAGAAGCTTCGCCAGATCTTTTCTCTCTACTTCTCTTCCCAGGAAGCAGCTGGAGAGGGAGGTGGTCCAACCCTCAGGAGCCAGGTGAGAAGGTGACCCCACGCGGGAAAGACAGGGCAGTCATGGGGTCATCCCGCTGCACACAGGCTGGGAGGCCAATCCCAACAGCAGCAGCCCCAGCTACTCCTGCATGTGGCTCTTTCCAATCATCCCAACGCCCACAGGACCGCAGCCTGCAGGCTGCCCTAATAAGAAATCTAATGCTGCAACTGTCAGGGTGGTAAGAACAAGGCTTTGTTGCATCTGAGATTTAAGTGTCAAACCAGCACAAAGCTGGACATCAGGCAGTACTGAAGAGCTGGACACAGGGCTTCCACCGCAGAACAGACAGCCAGAGAGCTGTGTGGGAGCCGTGGCTTCCCAGGAGGTTAAAGAAACTTTGCAACAGATATTCTTAATTAGCTACTATTCACTTTTTCCCCCAGAGACACCCACAGAACTCAGTCAGCATGCAATGCCCAGTGCAGACACATGTCTGTCTGCTGGCATCTGTGACAGAGACGTTCTGCTGGAGAGGCAGGGCGAGAGGGCCAGCGCCCTTGCAGCACCTGCGGGACAGTTAACGTCCGTGGAGGAGGACACAGCTGGTATGACAGGCCAGCAGGATTTTCTTCCCAGGGCTGCACCAAGAAGTAGTGGGCAAAGGTCTGGAATGGAAGGGAATGTCCAGTACTAATTCCACCACTTATTTTTATCATCTTGGGTGAAGTCACTTCACCTCTCTGACCTCAGCTCCCTTAAGTGCAAAATGAAAAGGGGAGATTAGATGATCTCTAAATTCTTTCCAGATTAATAATCTGGGACTAAATACAGCTCATCTCCTGGTTTGCCTTATAAAATAGCAGTAGAGCAGTGATCCCCACTGAGAGCCTACAGGCTGTCTGTAGTTGGAGGAGCTTTTTTGCTCTGATGAAGGCTTCCCCCGCATGTTCTCCTGTCTGGTACTGGAGAAAACACATTACTTTATCTTTTCCATGAGTCCCTACCTTCCTGTTAGCTGTATTCTGACATTCATCTGTGGTACACAGACATTTAGGAGTAAATATCTACAGACTCAAATTTAGGCTAACGCCTTGCAAAAGACTAATGAGACTTCCCACATACTCTGGACGTGTCAAGTAGCCTGAAGTCAGAGAATCCTAAAAGTAATGATGCTTGGTCACCAGGCCTGGGCCACAGTGAAGAGGTTAATCAGGCTGTTGTGTCCTTTCGAAACTCTTCTTTCTCAGTCATTGTTTACATCATGCTGGGCTCCCTGGGCCTGTTGAGGTGACCCTCACAGCGTGCTACCCTTCCTAGAAGACCTGCATTTCAAAAGGCAGTGCCTTGGGGAGATGCTAAATTTGAACGGATAAATTGAACTGGTGAAATTTCAGGCATGCAGGTAGGAAAGAAAAAGGCAGGAGCCTTAATGAATATCCCCATCACCCTAGTTTTAAGCTATTATCATATCACGCTTTTCTGTTAAATTTAATTAGATGTCTGAAGTTTGGCCTACGTTTATATTTGAAAAGAATAAGATTTTTCTAGTCTGATAACATTAAAAACCACTATTACCTTTAACAAGAACCCCATGAAAAATCCCATCAATCACAACCTGATCTTTAGGGCTATTAGGTATCACTGCAATTTACAGCAAGATCTGTTATCTTCATTGTTAACATTAAAGGCTCCCTTTCACCAAGATAGCATACACTAGGTAGGGGCATTTTCTTTTGTGCCTAGGTGGTCTTTTGTATACAAAGAGGCAAACAAAGCAGTAAGACAGCATTTCTACAGTGTAGACGAATACCCCAATCTTATCTCCAGAAAATTCCTGATTTCATTCACTAAACAAGCATCTGCTTCACATTTTATGACTTTGTATCTATTACACAGCTCTTTCAGAAAGGTCCAGTTGCTAAGTATGTTCATACAGCATTCTGGAGTGAGTCACCAGCAGGCCCTGCGTCTCCCCTAAAGGAGTATTCTATCATCAGTGGAGGGGACATAGCGGATTCTACAGGACCCCTACCCTTCTGACAGGCAGGGCCCCAAGGTTTATTTGGAAGGCAATTTCCAGAGTTTTTCTGGAAATCAGTTGTTTGAAATCCTTCATAATTACCTTAGTAGTTATGCTCTGAAATAGTTCCCATGAGCCTATTTCACCCATAATGTTTGTTATGGACTGAGCTGTGACCGCCTAAAATTCATAGGTTGGAGCCTTAATCCCCAGAACCTTAGAATGTGACCATATTTGGAGACGAGGTCTTTAAAGAGGTGATTAAGTTAAATAAGGCCTTTAGGGTGGACTCTAATCCAATATGACTAGTGTCCTTACAAGAAGAGGAAAGTCACACACACACAAACACCAGGAGTGCACAGGAACGGAAAACAGACCACGTGAGGACACACAAGGAGGGCAGGCGTCTGCAAGCCAGGGAGGGAGCCTCAGAAGCAGTCAATCCTGCCAACACCATCCTCTTGGACTCCTAGTCCCTGGAGCCAGGAGAAAATAAATTTCTATTGTTTGAGCCAGCCAGCCTGTGGTACTTTGTTAGGAAACGTCTAGCAAACTAACACAGCGTTGCTGGCGTACGGCGCCACAGGACCCAACCACCATTTTATGACAGTTTATATGCTGAAGGTGCCTTCTGAGTTCTCCCTCCAGACATCTGAATGTGTTCCGGTCTCATCTTTCCTACTTAGCACCAGATGGGGGGGTCAGGGGAAACGCCATTTCTGCGGCAGTGGCCCCAGCAGCAGCGCGTTCTCCTGAGCGGTGCGGGGGATTCTCCTGGAGGCTCAGGAAGCAGCAACTGCTAGAAGGCTGGGGAATTCTGGTAGGTGGGCCTCTTTGGACGACCCGAGATTGTGGGCAGGGAGATTGTGGCAGTACTGCCCTCAAGCCTCTGGAGGAGGCAGGGCTGTAAGTTACAGGCGCAGCACTGTCTGTCTGCATGTCCACTGGAAACTGTTAGATTCCAGGGATTTTAAACCTGGAAGCCACGCCCCACTGGGAAAGGGGTGTGGCCCTACACCTTTTTCTTTAAGTTTACACAGGCTTTCTAGGGAGTCGCCATGGCACACAGCCACGGTGACCACAGGGCCTGGCAGCCTTCGGCGTGCTTCTTCGGCAGCAGAAACGTGGCAGAGTGCCCGGCACACGCCTTCGTAGATACCTACTATAAGAAATTTATCTTAATTCTACTTGCAGACTGTCCCAGTAAGATTGGTACCACCAAACCTTTTCGTAAAGAGTAATTAAAATGTGTGGAATAACACATTTATTCCAAATGCTGTGACTGGACTGAAGAACAGTCATTTCTGAAGTTTCTAAGTTTCATTGGCTTTAGGGTTGCAGTGCCCGTACGGGTCATGTCCCTGTTTCTTTGGCATTCACAGGATTCCTTTTCCTCTCTGCTTAGCTGGGGGAGCATTATCTCTGGAAGATGACATTGGAGATGACAGACCCATGTTTAATGTCCTGGACTGTAGTAATTATCGAGACTCATTAAAATTCCAAGATGGTAAATAACTGCTCCTGCAGGAGCTCCACGGACTCAGGAGGGCTAACCTCCCACAGTAATACTTTAAACACAAAGGGGAAAAAGCAACTAGAGCAGCTAAAAAACATTAAGAGCTCTAAAAATGCAGAGCTTTGTAATTTTTAAAATATTCCATATTCATATTTTAGAACTCTAAAGAGTCCCAGTGCAAGGCCAAGCTAATAAAAATTAGAATAAAAAAAGGCTCTTGGCCGGGCATGGTGGCTCATGCCTGTAATCCTAGCACTCTGGGAGGCCGAGGAGGGAGGATCATTTGAGCTCAGGAGTTTGAGACCAGCCTGAGCAAGAGCGAGACCCTGTCTCTACCAAAAAAATAGAAAGAAATTAGCTGGGCAACTAAAAGTATATATATAAAAAATTAGCTGGACATGGTGGTACATGCCTGTAGTCCCAGCTACTCAGGAGAGGCTGAGGCAGGAGGATTGCTTGAGCCCAGGAGTTTGAGGTTGCTGTGAGCTAGGCTGATGCCACGGCACTCTAGCTTGGGCAACAGAGTGAGACTGGGCAACAGAGTGAGACTCTGTCTTAAAAAAAAAAAAAAAAAAAAGCTCTTGCAATTTTTTTTATTTCAGTATATTATGGGGGTTCAAATGTTAAGGTTGCATATATTGCCCTTGCCCCTCCTCCTCCCTTGAGTCAGAGCTTCAAGTGTGACCTTCCCCCAGATGGTGTGCATTGCACTCATCATGTATGCATATCCCCCTTCCCACGTGGGACCTGAATTCATAATAGGTGTTTTTATGTTCAGTTTAGTTTAGACCCGGTGAGTTTGGGCTGAGAACCAGTAATGAGGATCAGGAACTGCCCCAGTCAAGACATGAACGGAAAGGCCTGGTAGACACAGTGAAGAAAACAGGATTTCCCTTTCTCTAAAAGAAGTTAAGAAAGAAATGGTTGGAAGGATCTTTTGTATCAGAAAAGTTCTGGTCTGTATAGGTCTCCTAAATATTTTCTCTCTCTCTCTGACTCCACAAACAAGCACAAAGCTTGTAGTTTTGCTCCTAAGTATCTCCTTGCATATATATATATACATGAAAACACCAGAAGGCTGTTCTCACACCAGGAGTGAGTTACAAATAATACTTAATATCTGTGTAATTTAAACTATGTAAAAGAGTTCCTTATCTCCTTTATATGCAAATCTAATTTCATCTTCCTTTTCCCAACATAGTGGGGGCGGTATTTTATCAGAAGTAATGCAGCAGTTTTGGATCCTAGGGTCTAACTTAGCACCGGCCAGCCCCCTCTCTTGTGGTGGGCCTGCCCAGCCCTTCCCCACGTTCCCCGTCTCCTTTTTTTCCCCCACTTTAAACAAGGTTTTCTTTGCCAGAGATTTCAACATCCAAATGGCAAGATACCCTCGTCTTTGCATTAAAAGGTTAATGGCAGCTATCAGAGGAAGAAGAAAGTGCCAGACTGTGTGAGAGCAGACAGGAGAGAAAAAGTGAGTCTATTCCACAGCATTTCTTGTAAATTTGTCGAGACACACACACACCCCCACCCTGTTCTCAAGCCCAGTCCTGATACGGACACACATTTATCTTCATGGCTCTGCAATTCTTTTTGCTAGTTTGCTGGTCTTGCCTCCCACAGCTTCGCACACACTGCTGCTTTTAGGTTTTTGGACAAGAGCTCGGCATCTAAGCTGAGGAAACAAGTTCAAACATCACAAAAAGAAGAAAACCAGATCGGAAACATTCAGGGTGGGAACCAGAACAAAGTCTGTTGCCCTACAAAGAATCATTCTTTCTTCGTTTCTTCTTTTCTCTCCCTGCCACCCCTCTGCGCTGCCCCCAACGGCTCCGATGCCTATTGGCTGCTGGTACGGTACAGCAATCTGTGCAGTCGCATTCAAGAGAGAATGAGCTGTCACCTTTGTGATGGTGACTGATGCACTCCCTGAGTGAGGGAGGCGACTTCTAGGTTCTGTGCCCAAGTCTGCCCCCGCATGAACACCCTCTAGTCCACCACTTTGAAAAGAGAGGAGTGCATGCCAAAGAGCAAGTGATCAACACTGAGAAAACAAATGGAAAAAGGAATCCAAGAAGAACACAGGTCTGAGCCAAGCTTCGGAACAATACTTACTGAAAATTAAAAATGGGACTAAGTGCTGGGAAAGGGACATGGAATCCAAAGCACAATGACCCACAGAGTGGGCTGGCTGATACAAGTTCGTTTCAGTGCAGTCCAGCCCCATGGGAGGCTGGCATTTATGGTGGGAAAAAAAAAATAATTTGTACTCCAGGCAAAAATTCCATTTTTAGCTTTTTAGCAGAATCTGCCTATTAGCTGAATTGCTCTAAACAGCTTAAAAGAAGATTGGAGGTGGGGTATGATCTTTTGGATTGTTTTAAATTACACTAACACTGACATACAGCAAAATACACAGATTCTTAAGTGTATAGTTTGATAAACTTACCTACTTACATGACTATCTCCCCAGTTAAAATATAGACTATTTCCATCATCCCAGAAGGTTTCCTTGTACCCTCTTCCAGTCCGTTCCTATAGCTAATCACTGTTGTAATTTTTACCACCAGAAATTAATTTATCCTGTTCTTGAATGTAATATAAATGAAATCACATATTAATTATGTTTTTTTGTATCTGGCTTCTTTTGCTTAACATAGTGTTTTTGAGATTCATTCATAAAGTTGCTTGTATTAGTAGCTTATTTTTATTTATTCTTTAGTATCCATTATACATTATATAATAATTTTAAAAAATCTATTCTCCTATTAGTAAACATTCAGGTTGTTTTCAGCTTTGGGCTTATATAATACAAAAAAAGCTGCTATGAACAATCTTGTACAAGTCTTTTTGTACACATGTTTTCATTCTTCTTGGGTAAATAACTAAGAATGGAATTCTTGGGTTATACGATAGATATGCATCTAATTTAATAAGAAACTGTCTAGTATTGACAGTTTTCCAAAATATGATACCATTTTACACTACTGTCAGCAGTGTATCAGAGTTCCAGTTGCTCCATACCCTCACCAATGTTTGGCATTGTTAGTCTTGTTAATTTTAGCCATTTGAGTGACATTGTAGCACTATCTCTTTGTGGCTTTCATGTGCTCACTTTGCATATTTTCTTGTGTAAACAGTCTGTGCAAATCTTCGAAACCCAGGCCTCTTGATACAACAGGGGGTCATCCATGGTGAATGCATCTTGCTCTTGCTCTGTAAACCTATCTTGCCCTTCCTCAATAAACCTTGCTTTCATGCTTAAAAGAAAAATCTTCTGCCCGTTTAAAAAATTATGTTGTTTTGCCTTTTGTTATTGATTTTTAAAATTTCTTGATACAACTCCTTTGTTTTATACACACATACACATACACACACAGTGACTATTTTCTCCCAATGTTTTGATGAATAGAAATTTAAAGTTTGATGAAGTCTAATTTACGTTTTGTTTGGTTTTTTTTTTTTGAGACAGAGGTCACCTGGGTTAGAGTGCAGAGGTGTCTTCATAGCTCACAGCAACCTCAAACTCCTGGGCTCAAGTAATCCTCCTGATTCAGCCTCCTGAGTAGCTGGGACTACAAGCACGTGCTATCACACTTGGCTAATTTTTCTACTTTTTATAGAGATTGGGTCTTGCTATGTTGCTCAGGCTGGTCTTGACCTCAAGGGATCCTCCCATCTCGGCCTCCCAGAATGTTCGGAGGAACATCATGAGCCACCACGGCCAGCTATTTTGTTCTCTTAAGTTTAGTGTTTTATGCCTACTGAATTGGGATAGTTTTAGCAATATGGGTGCCTACTGGCTAATATCTGGAATCAAAACACATTTCTTTATTAAGGCTTAAAACAAGATTATTCATTGTACTCTTTGGTTACAAAGGTTCAATTTTAGTAAAAGGGGAAAGATTTAACAAAGGTTCAATTTTAGAATCAAAAACATTGGCTTTACCTAAAATTCCTGGATTACTCAGGTTTTAAAAATGAAAGCTGCAGGGGGGAAGGGTGGGAAAAAAAGTAAAGAAAAATGAAAGTTGCACTTCCAAAAATACTCGATCATTCAACATACAGATCATGTGTTAGGCATTCATATATATTCCATGGGACTGATTAGATGATCTGTATCAAATGGGCACAATATCGACAAGTATGGTGGGGTCAGAGCACTAAGTGTTTGAGACGCAACCTCAGTTTTAAAAACTCTCCAACAGGAAATTCTACAACATTCTTTTGAAATTTGTTCCATGTTTGATAACTCTAAAGTCAGACAGTTCTTCCCTACATTTAACTGAAATATTTCTTTTTGTAATTTAATATACTCTCTCATCCTATCCTCAATGGAAACAGAAAAATGGAGGAAAAAGGGCCTCCTCACCATTTAGGTAGTAAAAGCCTTATCCTATGTAAACTTCCTTTTCTAAATAATTGTTTATTTTTCATTATTCCTATCTTTACCTTTTCAAGTCTTTTACCTAATTTTGTTTTAATGGAGGTAGAATATCACATTCAAATATAGTCCTAAAAGGTTATTTGGGGACTATTTCCTTTTCACTGTAATAATATACAACCAGGTTTGGAAAAATCTGACTCAAATCGTCCCGTAGGCTGAGTATGGTGGCTCATGCCTGTAAACCTAGCACTGTGGGAGACTGAGGCAGAAGGATTGCTTGAGCCCAGGAGTTTGAGGTTGCTGTGAGCTAACCTGACGCACTCTAGCCCAAGCAATAGAGTAAGACTCTGTCTCAAAAAAAAAAAAAAAAAATAGAATAGAATAAGACAACTGAAGAGAA
>CAUYRT010024171.1:0-18146 GCA_963574885.1 Lepilemur ruficaudatus | reverse complement strand
CTATTGAGAGCCCTAATTCCCATCCCCAAATACATTTCAAGTATGCACTTTTTAATAAAATTTGAAAAAAAATTGCATTTGCAGTAACCAACTAAACAAGTGGTCTTAATCAGTTCCTGTATGAAGTGAATTGATGTAGTCTGTCCCCTCAGTAAATAATTTTAGCTATAAATATGTCAGCTTAAAAACAAAGCAAATGTCAAGTTACCAGGTCTCAAGCACTGATAACAGCAGCAACTACAGTTCTAATATTGCTAATTTAGAAAACTGGAGTTCAGTAAATTTAAGACTCCTGTTGTGTTTATACTCTGTGCTATATTTATATTCACCAAAATAAAATATCTACAGTGAAGTCATAAATGGAAAAAGTCTTGGCAAATGCATTATTCCTATTTTCTGCCATTATTTTACAGAATGGTGGCTGTTAGAAGAATGTTTTTTCTTCTTGGAAAAAGTCTGGAATTTCCCTTATGTGTTCTTACCCTACCACCAAGAACACACTATCAGTTACCCTAGTTACAAGTACTCTACAAAACATGCATACTTTGGAGCTTACTGTTTGGTCTCAGGACCCCTTTATACTCTTAAAATTTATTGCGGACCTCCAGGAGCTTTAGTTTATGTGGGTATATCTGTCAATATTTAACATATGAAAAATTAAAACTGAGAACTTTAAAGTATTTTAATTCCTTTAAAAAATCAATAAAACCATTACTTGTTATGAGTTAAAAAACTCATAAACATTTTTGAAAAATAACTACTTTCCAAAAAAATTAGTTTAGGCTGGGCGCAGTGGCTTATGTCTGTAATCCTGGCACTCTGGGAGGCTGAGGCGGGAGGATCACTCAAGGCCAGGAGTTCGAGACCAGCCTGAGCAAGAGCGAGACCCCATCTCTACTAAAAATAGAAAGAAATTAATTGGCCAACTAAAAATATATAGAAAAAATTAGCTGAGCGTGGTGGTGCATGCTTGTAGTCCTAGCCACTCGGTAGGCTGAGGCAGGAGGATTGCTTGAGCCCGGAAGTTTGAGGTTGCTGTGAGCTAGGCTGACGTCACGGCACTCTAGCCGAGGCAACAAAGTGAGACTGTATCTCAAAAAAAAAATATAATTAGTTTACATTTTTAAAACTCTTAAATGCTTGCTTTACTAGTAGATAGTTGGTTTCTCCTGTCTGCTTCTGCATTCAATGTTGTAATATATTGTTTTCATTTAAATATGTAAAGAAAATCCAGCCTCACGTAGATACATAGTTGGAAAATAGACGAGGTACATTTAATAGGCTTTTCAGGAGATTGTGGATATTCTTAATCAATACTATGCCAAAACTTGATAAGTGGTACTTTCTCATTAGTTGCAGTGTGGAATCTAAAATGTGTTTATGTTAAAACCTATTGGTCTATCTTGCAGTTTGGATCTTTTACCTATGCATGATTTTGTGTTTGGTCATTTGGAAAATATTGGTTAACTGAGTTCTGCAGATCTCCTGAATGTTGACACACTTCATTATATAGTATCAAAACCTACATTGTTATTATCACCACTAATTTCACTATAAAATTCTTTAAATATTGAAAAGCTTTCAAGGCCATGGCAACAAATACAAGTTCTCCAAAATTTAGTTTTTATTTGAAGGCTCACATTTTATCTTTGGCAACAAATACTGCCAGTTGTTTTTCTTGAAATGACAAACTCATGTTCATTTTCAGGAAGATATCTGTCAGACACCCAATTTGAATGACCATAGTTTGTCTGCATTTCAAGTAAAACTAACATTTGTTGGGGAAAACAGCTAGGTCAGCCTCCAGCTCAGCCATAGAAGTACTTTTCCTCAAGACATCTGTACTTCAGTATGCAGCAGATGTGCTTTATTTGATCACATAGAATATTAAAAAGATGTGTATTCAAAGCATGAAATGTAATAGAACTAATTAATTTTACTTCTTTATCAAGGATTTTTTTTTATTGTTTTCTTTTGAGAGTATGTTGCAGTAAAGAATACAGTATAGAATACAGATAGGTGCAACTGCTTAGATCCATGTTAAGGGGCCAACAGTTTTACCCATCATTGCTTTTTCAAAGCAAATAATGTCTTGAATTATTGTGAAAATAATTTTTACCTCAGGGACTTCCTAAAAGAGTATTGGGAACCCCCTGGGCTATGATCACATTTTGGGAACCTCTACTTTGGAAAATATACAAAGTTGTTTCGTCTTACAGTATCAAAGGCCCAGCCAAATGTCTCAAAGCTCTCAAGCAATTTTAGGGTTGGAGTTTCTAGATAAATGGTAAAATCTGGAAGCCTCATATCTTTGTAATTCATCAAGATGTATGACTAACTACTTATTTCTGTAAATAATTTTCCTTATTTTTAATTCTCTCTGTAATCTTTACCAGGGATTAATTAACCTCTGATAACTTGAGCCTGAAGTGTTGCTTTGATGTGTATATTTGGCATTTGAGAATCATTTCTTGAGGAAATGAAGTTATTTCTTCAGCATCAAATTTCACCTACATTATTTTTGTGTCCAAAATTGATTCCCAAACCTGGAATTGTTACTATCTAGTTAAAGTATTTAGAAAATATTCTATTCATGGTAAATAGTGGGTAGCTTTCAAGTGGTTAAATCTGAAAAATAAAGACCCACCCATTTGCCTTTCCCTTAATATAATTTAGTTTTCTCCTATAAAAGTAAAATAAACACTTTACAAAAAGTTTTTTAAATATAGAAAACAGGACATATTATCCAAAGTGCCAAATTATAACACAATTAGTACTGCCTTTTGAGTGTTTTCAGTGTATATCCTTCTGATATTTTTTCATATTTTTTTGGATTTTCCTGTATGGTGAAAATCTAGCTAGCTTTTTTCAAAATTGCCTAGATTTTTTTTACCCATCTAGGTAATAATGATAAGTTATTTTTTAATAATTTTAATACGTTCTGTCAGGTAAATTGTTGACTTGCTGTATCTAAGCTGTATCTTCTGTTTTCCACAAATATCTTTATGTTTATAGCTTTTTTCATGGTTTTATTTTCTCAAGATATTCCAAGTACAATTATAGATCAAAGAATGTGGACACACACTACCAGTTTGCTCCTATAAAATTTAATTGCACAAAAGAGCCAGTTTCACTGTCTCATTACCAACGTTGAGTAGTATTGTTGCCTTCTATTTTTGCTGTGATTTTTGTCACGCTTAAAAGACATTCTCGTTTTAAAGATGTTAAGAATGAACTTTATTCTCATATTAGTGGTTGTAATTTGCCTATTTTTCTATTTTTTCTTTTCTCCAAACTCTCAACTTCTAGCATTTTCCACGTGCTGATTCTTAATCTAATTATTGTGGGAGCTGGAGTGATCATGGCCTGTTTCTACCCAAACATAGGAGGGATCATAAGGTACTGCTGATAAGGAAATGGTGCCCTTTTGTGTCTTGGTCTTTAGGCTTTTCCTGTTGGAGCTGTTGTTGTTACTGTTTTAATTTAATTGTATGAAACTCCTGTGAGTATTTAAGACTGGTAACATGTAAATGTAGTCCCCTAGTATCAGCTGAAGTGCTCATTATCTTCCATTTTTGTTTATTCCTGGCGGAGAACTGATTCTAGAAGCATCATCCCATAGCCACAAGCACCTTTCTCTTTCTTTCCTCATCATATTCTACTGTATTTCCTTTTTCTTTATCCAAAGTAAAAGTTATTTTTAACATGTAATATATAACTTCTTGGGGGTACCTGGGAGGTCCTTTGTATATCAAGACTATATTCTAACTTCCTTAATCCATTTCTGCTCAAAAACATATTTCAGTGCCAATTATAGTCAGAAAGTAAGAGTTTAGATCCCAGGTGGTTTTTTTCCCTTAATATCCTTTCCCTAAAAAAGTTGTGACAGGTTGAGTAGAATGGGAATAAAGTTGTGACCTCAGATTCTCAAGGGAAACTGAGGTTTAGAATGATCTGATTTCTCCAGCAGGGCTGAGTCACATTTTGGAAGATCTGTACCTAAGAAAGTAATAAGAAACAACAGGGGAGATGGTTACCCTGAAACTTACTGAATATAATGGACTTACAAGTTCCCATTAAACTCAAGAAAACTCAAGTATAGAGAAAAGAAGAAGAAAAGTACATATTTCTCTGTCACAGCCTCATGTTTAGGTATTTTTGTTATTATCTCTGATAATTATGCTGAATGCCACAGAGGCAGTCCTCCATCTGTTCTCATTTTTAAACAGATGCTAACAGTCCCCCCAAAACTCAGAATGCATAATTAGTTTATAAGAGATCAAAGATAAGAAGTCTATCTCCAGATGTTTTTGAGGAAGTAGCCACAATCACTCAGACATAGAGGAACTGTAGAGATTTGAGGGATGAATAAAAAGTCTTTGTCAAGCAGATGCTACAAAAATGAGCAGGAAATAATATATTAACTTAGCAAGTAAAATAAGTTTTAAATCCAAATGCTTTATGTCAACAACAAATGAATCAAAAATAGCTTTGTTGCAATATCAGACTGGGGATTTATTAATAAATTGTACTATATATACCTTAATTGTAAATCAGAAAAAGCAAAGTACAAGATGAATATTAACCCCAAAAGCTTTTATTTTGCAGATATTCAGGAGCAGCATGCGGCCTGGCCTTTGTATTCATATATCCATCACTCATCTATATAATTTCCCTCTACCACGAAGAGCGTCTGACGTGGCCTAAATTAATCTTTCATGTTTTCATCATCATTTTGGGTCTGGCTAACCTGATTGTTCAGTTTTTTATGTGAAATATTCAACTGTTTTCTCAAGATCTTCCATGGTATTTTGAACCCTGACAACAGTTCTACATAAATACACTTGTAAATGCTGTTGTTGCCATAATTTTAAGTGTTTTCTAACATAATTTGAAAGCAAGGGACAATAGTAGTCCACTAAGTATTTTTTATACGGGTGGGGAAAGGGGCCAGAAGAATGATCTTAGTCTCTTTGCCTTTCTCATATTTACTCACCTCTTCATTCTCATTGTCTTTTCTGAGTAGAAATGTATGCCCTAGGAAAAATTGTACTGGGTTTTGCTTTTAGAAGTATTAAGTGGGCGGATTTACTTTGCCTACAGTAAAGATTCTCAGGGTGTCACAGGAGCATGTTGCCAGATCCTGTTTCTGTTTTATGTTTCAGTGTATTCACTTTCATTTTCTTTCTTGCTAGACCATTTCTGCAGTTTGCCCAAACCTCTACTGTTTGGGACAGCTGATCAAATACCTCATTTTTAAAAAGAAGTTTTCGTGGTATCAGTGTCAATAGAGTGAATTCTTAGCTACGTCTTTAATCTCTATTTGCAGAAAAAAGGGAAAAAACAAAACATTATCAGCATAGGACCCAGGCTTATGAAACGTATGTAAAATAAACAAAGTAGGAGAGTTTGTTGCTGTCTGACTTCTCTTTTATTTCTAATCCAGTACCAGTGACTTAGGTCAAAATCACAGTTCCCCAAGCCAGATTTTGCACAGGAACAAGAATGATTGTCCCCGTAGACCCAGGGCATTATTTTGCTTTTTGGATCCCTGAACATTGCTGTCACGACAGGCCGATGGGGAAAGCATAGCAGAGACGGACCAGTGAGGCCCACAGAGGAGAAGGGGAATGGAAGAGGGGCCAGGAAGGGAGAGGCCTCAGCCCAGCGTATCTTGTATCCTCTGGGAGTGGAAGTGGTTTCTGTACCGCAGAAAAGGATTCATTTTGAGTCTTGACCTCCAGAAGGAGATCCCCTCTGCTCACTTCTGTGACCGGCAGGGCAGAGAGTTAAATCCCCATAAGAACTCCTTAGATCTGAGAAAAGGGTTAGGGAATCTGGATTCTTGGAATTGACACTCTCCCCTTTTTTATTCCAAACTAGAAGCTAAACCAGAATTCAAATTGATGTTTTCCATGTAGTGCAGCCTCTATGTTCAGCTCAGAACTACAACTTGGTAATGTTTCTTTTCTGAAAAATTTAGATTTCTGTAAAGTTTAGTCTAAAGTTAAAAAATATATATCCACATACAAGGATAGTGTATAGATTTGTATTATTTCCTTCCTTTAAGAGAGACAGGTGAAATCGTTTTTTAAACCTAGTAAGGGAGCCCCAAATTCAAGACCAGCCTTAATTTCTTTTAGCAAAACTTTCTATTTTGTTCATAGAGCCACAGACCTGTATTAATGATTAACTATATTTCCTAAAGCCCTTTTTTAAAAAGTCTCATTTTGAAAATTCTCAAGCCCACACAAAAGCGAAGCAAATAACATGTTGAACCCCCATATACCCATTCCCTAGATTAGTAATTATAAGACTTTGCTGCATCTGCTTCACCTATCTCTTGTTTTTCTGTTCCGCTGAAATATTTTGAAGTCAATCTCAGACATTGTATCATTTCATCCCTATAAATCGTAATACACAGCTAATAGCCTTTTGAACTCAGTTACATTAATGGAGATAGTCTGAAAAGTTTTTGTTAGGAGAAACAACTAGTGGAAGTTAGGTTAACTAGAAAATTCTGAAGTAGGTGTCTGGATCCCTGTGTTAGCCTCTCTTAGAAGAGGAGTATAATGAATGGAGAAAAATATCTGTCTGTGCTTGAGGGCCCCTGAATCTTTATGACTTAAGGGTCTTGTTCATAGGACATAGGATTCAAAACCTAGACAGCACTTTGAGAGATCTTCTAGACTTAATCCCTGTTTATCCCTAGTTGTCTCCCTTGTCTTTAAAAGCTTTAAAGACAGAGTTGTCATTGCCTCTTTTCGATAATGTACTTGAATGTTTTAACAAATGGAAAAATGATTTGATGTATTTTTGTCCACTTAATGAACAAAATGAATATGACAATGAATGTGTTATTTACTAAACTAAAAAAGCAATGTGGATCTTTGCTTTTGTTTTCTTTAAAAAGATTTGATAATTTAGAATTTCTTTTTTTTTTTATTTCTAAAATCTTATGTTAGACTTACGTAAATAACTTTGCCATCTTAAGTTTCTTTTCATGAGATCAACTCCTTTGGCGTGTGTTTTGGCTTGGTCAGAGAACTCTTTGTATGTAAGTGTGTATGTCCTGGCCCTCACATTAGAATGATGAGACATGAAGTCATTCAGATCACATTACAATTAAATTTAGACTCTGTCTCTACTGTCATCTCTTTGAATTTTCAATTAATTTTTTTTCGCTTGTTCCTCAGACGTGGTTAACCTTTAGTTGCTTTGAATTTAGCTTATTTGACACACAACTGAGGATGTCACAAAATTTTAAATGCACTGTTTAGAGAGATCTTTATTAAAAAGCCTATGGAAATTAGTCCATAAAAAGGGACTATATTAAAAGGAAATACTTTATTTACATTAAGTATGTTTGACAAATACAACACAGCTACTAACTGTAGAAATAGAAGAGTTTTCTGTTTCTACTTGGAGTTCACAGGGTAAATTTTTATTTGTGTTTTGATTTATCTATTTTCATAAATAATTTAATAAACTGCAGCATTCATTGCTTTGGAGGAGATAAATATGTATAAGACATCATTCATGTCCTAAATGAAATTTTAGTCTAGTAAAGGAACCATGTATATAATTAGCTGTGACACAAGGCAGTTTACACTGAGGACTGTTAGAGAAAGAGACACAGATTCCTTTCAGTTACAGTCCTCAGCGACAGCTGATAAAGGAAGCTGAGTGGTAAAGCAGTGGAGACTTGTTTTCAGGTTCTTCCTAATAACTGTCCAAAATTTAAATATTTGGCATATTCACAGCAAATGAGATCATGTATGTTAAGTGTATTTGCTTTTATTTTGGTAAATTGCCTTGAAGATAAGTTTTATGAGCTGTGTTTAACTGCTTCTGTATGCCATTTCTTCTCTTTGTATTTTGAACACACTATTATTCACGTCTATGAATCTTGTACAGCAAAACACAATTAATTAATAGAGGAAATAGTAACACATTGGATGGTATAAACAGACAAAGTCTATAAAATTTTCTCTCTGAAGACTTGACTTACATATCAGTATTCAAAATGTCAAATGTTTGAACTCATTGATAAGAGCAGAAAATATTGGTGCTGTATGTTTTCTTTACAAATTACTGACCTGTTGGTTTGTAGAATCTGGTGATGGTGTTCCTTTTTTTCTTTTTTTTTTAACTCAGTTTCATCCCAATTTGAATGTCCAAAACAAAATCCAAATCTAGTTGACACTTAAACAATAGACTGTTACATTAGTTTGTGGTCTAAAGTGAAATTAGTCCCCCACATGTGCACAAGCTGGCCTGGCTGGCCCATTCTACAGTTGACTGCCAACTTCACTTCTGATTATATAAACATGTATTGCAAAACAGCTCTGACGGGAACCTCATAACCTAAACATTATTCTCTGAAATGTAATTTGTTGTCCTTTTATATAAAAGAAATTAAATCAAAATTATTTTGAAGAAGAACAACTCTGGGACTTTGTTTAATTGAATCTTGCTGGGAAACGTTATTGCCTATCAGCGCTGGCCCCAGAGTGGGAAGAAGCTAGGTTTTATCTTTTGCAGGGTTGAACTTCTCAAGTGACTTGTGCCAGTGTTTCATGTCAGGCCACAAGGGAGCCCTTCCTAGTGTTCTGATCCTAGAGAAAGGCATACATTATGTTAACCAAAACCTAAAATGACCATGCCTTAGGACAATATACTGTTGTCACCTCTCCTTCTAAGAGCATTCAGAATGAATGTGATACCAGGTAAGTGTAGCCCACTTTCTGGCAAAGAGCTTGGTGTCATAATCTTCCAGAGCCACTTAAATGAATAAAGAGTTCTAATTTTCTGCCTTCCCTAAGTCATATTAATATTACCCTCTCCCCATATCATTTTTCTCTATTTTCCACCTCTTCTGCAAAGATAAAATAAGGCTATGTCTTTTAAAAGATTAAAAACTTCTCCATTCTCCGTATTTATCCCAGGCCATAAAGTACAGGCCCAGGATAGGGATAAGGAAGAGCTCATGCTCCAGATTTTTCTTCCTTCAGCTGTCTCTTGATCTCAGGTGATCCGGTTATGTTTGGTCATAGCAGGCACTCTATATACACTTGTTTAATCAAGTAACTTGTCAGGATTCTACTTTAATAGGAAACAATAAGTTAATTGCGGTTTTCTAGGATTTTGTTCCATACCCCCCAAAACAAAACAAAATTGGGTCAGGTTCAGGAGTAGTCACTCAGTCAATATTTTAAGTACTTACTGGATGCCAGACCTTATGCTGAGCACTGTGCATATAGTGGTGAACAAACCAGATGTGGCCCTGATGGTTTAGCATCCTTTGCCCACCCTCCTGAACACCAGCAATTGGGTCATTTTCCCCAGGTGCCTCCCAAGTGCCAGGCTGTTCCCCTTTCCTCTTTCCCTGTCTACTGAATGATGTGTTATAGCCACATCATACACACGTTTTGAAGAGATTAGTGTAGGACAGTGGTGCAATAAATGGGTCTTTTAAAGTGAACCATGTTTATCAAGGTAAAACTTTTTACAATCCTAGGTTAATTATAATTACATAAAATTAAATGGATAAGAACTGGAAGGTACCATGAAAGAATGAACATGAGTGACTTGTTGAGGGAGGTTCTAAGTGAATCATTTATGTTGTTACTTTATTATTTGCATAACATATTTTTCTAATAAGATGTCTGGGAAAAATCACAAAGCCTGCGCAACATCGTGAGACCCCACCTCTACAAAAAGAAAAATATGTATTAGCCGTGTGTGGTGACGCATGCCTGTAGTCCCAGCTACTTGTGAGGCTGAGGTGGGAGGATTGCTTGAGTACAGGAGTTCGAGGTTGCAGTGAACTATGATGATGCCACTGCACTCCAGCCTGGGCAACAGAGTGAGACCGTGTCTCTAAATGAATAAAATAAATCGCGGAAAAGACAACTTGTAGAAATATATCTACGGTCAACCCATGAAATAAAGAACTTGCCTACAAAGAACCCCCTAGAAGGGGTAAGAGAGATCCTTGGTTACAGGGGGACAGATCCAGGTTTTATGGGGCCTAAAGTTTATGTAGTTTGGAGTTCCCTCATTAAGGAAAAACACAAAATTAGGAGCCCCAAATTAGGAAGGAGCCCATACAACTGAGAAACCCTGACTTTAGCTTTTTTAGCCTTAAGGTAAATCATCCACACACCACTCTGGGCAGGGCGATGGAAGAGGATGCTAAAAGGTCAAAGCAAGAGTAATGAGAAGTTTCAGTTATCCTGTTGGATATGTCAAGCTTTGAGTTTCTCTACTACTTTTAAGAATTGCAACATTTAGGCCGGGCACGGTGGCTCACACCTGTAATCCTAGCACTCCGGGAGGCTGAGGCGGGCGGATCGCTCAAGCTCAGGAGTTCGAAACCAGCCTGAGCAAGAGCGAGACCCCATCTCTACTATAAATAGAAAGAAATTAATTGGCCAACTAAGATATACATAGAAAAAATGAGCTGCATGGTGGCGCATGCCTGTAGTCTCAGCTACTCGGGAGGCTGATGCAGAAGGATTGCTTGAGCTCAGGAGTCTGAGGTTGCTGTGAGCTACACTGATGCCACAGCACTCACTCTAGCCCGGGCAACAGTGAGACTCTGTATAAAAAAAAAAAAAAAAAAAAAGCAACATTTACCAAACCAAAGCTTTTTATTTCTGGAAGGGTCAGATTGGATTTAGCAAAATAGCATAGAATACAACTTAGGATCAAAATAGAACATTTTTTCTTTCTTAGACTAGAGAATTTTTACCTGGGGGATGGGTCTTGCAGGCTATTAATTTTTTAAAAATCTTTTTGGAGATAAAGAGTTCAAGAATACTGTTTAGTTTTCAAAGTTATTAGTGTTACTCTATCTTAGGGATAAGGAACCTTTTAAGGGCTCTTGAGGTAGAAAACAAGCTACCAAGAGCAACATTAGGGTAAGGCAACATTTATTTATACTCTACCTTGTTCTGTCTGGAAAGGATCTATGTCTATACTACACTAAAGTTATATCAACTTCAAAGGATTAGCTTGATATTTTTGGAAAATAAATTAGAACTTTATGATGCTCCTTGAGGAGAGGAAACAAAAACTTGATTCAAATAAATCATTTTAATTAGTCCTCAGTGCTATATTATAGTTCTTTTTTGCAGATAGATAAAGCCCAGTCCAATGCAGAACACTTTTACTGATTGTCCTAGATTTGGTAATGCAAAGATAGAGTCATCCTTCCAGGCTGCCAGAATTCTCTTGATTTAACATGAACCTGATCATGTTCCTCTTCTGTAAAATCCTTCAATGCCCCAACAGAAACGTGAGCCTTTGTAACAGAGCGAAAACTGCAAATAAACATGAAGAGGGGGGGAAAAAAGTGCAGGAACAAAAGGCTGATACATGCTACAACATGGATACACCTCAAAACATTATGCTAAGTGAAAGAGGCCAGATGCGAGAGACAGCATACTGTATGGTTCTATTTATGTGAAATGTTTAGAAAGGGCAAATAAACAGCAGAACAGTGGTTTCCTGGGATTGGAGGTGGAAGCAGAGATAACTGTAAATGGGCATGGGGGAGCTTTCTAGGGGGATAGAAATCTTCTAAAAGTGGATTGTGATGGTTACCCACTATATATTTACAAAAATCTTTGAATTGTACACGTACATTGGCTGAATTTTATGATACATAAGTTATCCCTTAGCGCCATTAAAGAAAAAAAGTGTTTAGTCCCACTATTAGGAAAAATAATATCTTTTGCTTTCTACTTGGCAAATACTAAAAATGATAATAATAACAAAGGTGCAGAAAAGATACACATACACAAGTGGTAGCTATAAATGTGGGTGCAGACTTTCTGAAGGTAACTTGGCAATATCTTTGAAAGCCTCAAAATGCTCATACTTTGACTCACTTCCAGAGGAACATCCTGATGAAATAATTGGACAAATATGGGCACCCACAGATGTTCATCTCTTTACTATTTGCAATGGGAAAATGAAAAACAACCTAAATGTTCAACAGTAGGAGGTAAAATATGAAATATCCATCTCTTAGAATACTGTGTAGGTATTTAAAATGATGATGCAGATGTATATATGTAATGTCAAAAAGCTGTTTATAAGTGAAGAGATTATAATTAAATATGTAAAGAATTAAAAACATCTGTTTATAGACATGTATAGAAAAGGGCTGGAAGTTTAACAAATATGAACATTACTTATCTTTGGGTGCTGGACTATTGGATGTTTCTTTTTCGTCTTTTGTTGATACTTTCTAAAGTTTTAAAGTAAAATGTATCGTGTTTTACGAGGAAGAAGTAATAAAAGCGTTTTCTTAAAATCTTTCATTGACCTCTCATCACCTAAAACTAATTATAAGGACTCCTTTTGATATTAATAACAAAAATCCTTTGTACCTTCACACAGATGTTGTACTTTTAATGTTTATTGATTGATAAAAATGACAAAAGCTACTATAACTCCTATACCACTTATACATAGCTTTCAATATATCATTACAGTGTCTACAGACATTTAAACAATTACACATTTCAGGCTTATTTATTCAGTCTACTTTACAAAATCCTTTGAAACAACTTTGTGGTCTGCAGATTTGGAAGGATTAAACTAACAGAATAAATTGTTTAGCTTCACATCCAAGGCCCTTTTTATTACTGTCTTCATACCGATCCAACTTCACTTCATGCCACTTCACACGGAACTACTTGTTCTTCTCTGGCCCTGTTCCTTTAATTCGTCTGCTTTTGTATATGATACGCTTGGGGCCTGACATGTCCTTTTTCCTTTATAACTTTGCAGGCATTGCTTGGAAAAGCACCTTTCTTAACTTCCTCCCAGATAGTTTTGATGCTCCCCTTTTCAGTGCTCTCCGGCAGTTTGTGCATGCTTATATTGTAGCGTTTATCACATTGTATTGACATTAAGGGCTTGTGTATATTTTCCCAACTAGATTAGGAACTTTATCTTTGTATCCACAGGTTTAGCACATTGCAACAGAAGAGGTGCTTGCAGTAATCTCAGTTGAATGAATGCCCAGAAAAAGACCCAGTCCTTGCCCTTAAGGGCTCACAGGCTAGTTAGGGAGATAGATACATGTCCAGTACATAATTAATCCTGTAATAAAAGACGTGAGCGCACAGAGGAGGTAGTGATTAATTTTAACTGGGTGATTAGGAATTGCTTCCCAGAGTAGGGTCCATTGGAATTAGAATTACTTTAACAAGTTGAAAAAGAAGAAAGGAAGAAAAGACTTGAGTTCATTCTATAGAAAAATAGGGATGACTCACCAAGTTGCACCCCGAACCTCAGCTCTCCAGCTATCCTCACTGCCCCGTCTTGCCTTTCCTCTCAGCTCATTGTCAAAAATCACTGACAATAAATTCTTTGTTAGGATGCTGAATTGGCACTCTAATGTCCTGGCAAAGAGTCTGCTTACCTGGCCAGATGCATGTTTGGGTGGTAAGGAAAAGTGCTGGATGAAGCATGGAAGAACCAGTTTCTAGTCCTGGCTTTGTCACAGACTAGCTGAACAGACTGGATCTGTGACGCATCACTTAACTTCTCGATCCTCAGTTTCTTTTGCATAATGGAGGTGGTTATAATAATGATGATGCCTCTCTTACCTAATTCACTATAGTTGTTTAGAAGAATTTAGAACATACTGTGTGCACTTTATTAAAGTGATAGACAGTACCGATACTCAGTGTTAGGATTATATCATCACATTCCTGAAAACACTTCATGGAACTGGCCAGACCACTTCTCCCAAGGGGCTTTCCAGCTTAAGAAGAGAAGGATGGCAGTGGGTTGGGCAAAGAAATTTTGTCCCCCTTGTACAATCAGATCAGTAGTGGCTTTCAAGTGAGTATACGTGGTAAAACATCTCAAAATTATAGAAACACAATGTATTGATGTATTTAATTATATCACACAAAGCAGGATTATTTAGTCCTAATTTTGTTGGCAAAACTGTGATTCTCCTAGATGTATGCAAATAAAATGTAATGGAGATATCCTATTCCCCAGTTCCTCCTGCCTCAGTCTGAGACCAAAGTGGAGTTACTTGAGCTGTTTATTCACTGTAGTAGTCAGAGTTCTCCAGAGAAACAGAACCAATAGGATAAATGCATATGTAAATAGATAATAGATATGTGTGTGTTCGCATGTGTGTATACGGGCATATCTCAGAGATATTGCAAGTTCGGTTCCAGACGGCTGCAATGAAACAAATATTGCAGTAAAGTGCAAGTGAGTCACATGAAATTTTTGGTTTCCCACTGCACATAAAAATTATGTTTACACCATAGTCTACTAAGTATGCTGTCTAAAAAAAGTACATACCTTAATTTAAAAATACTTTATTGCTAAAAAAAAAAAAAAGCTAACAGTCATCTGAGTGCTTAGTGAGTCATAATCTTTTTGCTGGTGGAGGATCTTGCCTCAATGTTGATGGCTGCTGACTGATCAGGGTACTGGCTGCTGAAGGTTGGAGTGGCTGTGGTAATTTCTTAAAGTAAGGCAATAATGAAGTTTGCTGCATTGAATAACTCTCACAAAAATTTTTTCTGTAGCAGGTGATGCTGTTTGATAGCATTTTGCCCACAGTAGAACTTCCTTCAAAATTGTAATGAATCCTCTCAACCCCAGGCTCCACTTTATCAACTAAGTTGATGGAATATTCTAAGACCTTTGTTGTCATTTCAACAGTGTTCACAGCATCTTCATCAGGATTAGATTCCATCTCAAGATACCACTTTCTTTGTTCATCCAAAAGAAGCACTCCTCATCCATTCAAGTTTTATCATGAGATTGTAGCAATTCGGTCACGTCTTCAGGCTCCACTTCTAATTCTAGTTCTCTTGCTGTCTCCACCACATCTGCAGTTACTTTCTTCACTGAAGTCTTAAACCCCTGAAAGTCATGCATGAAGGTTCCTGTTAGTGTTAATATTTTGACCTCCTCCCATGAATCGCCAATGTTCTTAATGGCATTTAGAATGGCGAGTGCTTTCCAGAAGATTTTTTAATGTATTTTGCCCAGATCCATCAGAGAAATCACTATCTATGGCAGCTATAGCCTTATGAAATGTATTCCTTAAGTAATAAGACTTGAAAGTCAACATTACTCCTTGATTCATAGCCTGAATGGATGTGTGTTAGCAGGCATGAAAACAATATTCATCTCCTTGTACATCTCCATCATATCACTTGGATGACAAGGTGCATTATCAATGAGCAGTAATATTTTGCAGTGAATCTTTTTTCTGAGCAGTAAGTCTCAACACCTGGCTTAAAATATTCAGTAAACCGTGCTGTAAACAGATGTGCTGTCATCCAGGCTTTTTCCTGTATAGAGCACAGGAAGAGTAGATTTAACATAAGTCTTAAAGGCCCTAGGATTTTCAGAATGGTAAATGAGCTTCGGCTTCAACTCAAAATCACCAGCTGCATTAGCCCTTAATAAGAGTCAGCCTTTCCTTTGAAGATTTGAAGCCAGGCACTGACTTCTCTCTCGCTATGAAAGTGCCAAATGGCATCATTTTCCAACAAAAGGCTGTTTCCTCTCTACTGAAAATGTTACTTAGCGTGACCACCTTCATCAGTGATCTTAGCTAGATCTTCTGGGTAACTTGCTGCAGCTTCTGCATCAGCACTTGCTGCTTCACCTTGCACTTTTCTATTATGGAGACAGCTTCATTCCTTAAGCCTCATGAACCAAACTCTGCTAGCCTCCAACTTTTCTTCTGCAGCTTCCTCCCCTCTCTTAGCCTTCATTGAATAGAAGAGAGTTAGGGTCTTGCTCTGGATCAGGCTTTGGCTTAAGGGAGTGTTGAAGCTAGTTTGATCTTCTGTCTAGACCACTCAAACTGCCTATGTATCAACTGTAAGTCTGTTTGGCTTTCTTATCAGTTGTGTGTTCACTGGAGTACCACTTTATATTTCCTTCAAGAATTTTTCCTTTGCATTCACAGCTTAGCTAACTGGCACAAGAGGCCTAGCTTAAGGCCTGTCTCAGGTTTCCACATGCCTTCCTCCTAAGCTTAGTCATTTCTGGCTTTTGATTTAAAGTGAGAGACATGTGACTTTTCCTTTCACTTGAACACTCACAGACCATTGTAGGGTTATTAATTTGGCCTAATTTCCGTATTGTTATGTCTCTGGGAATAGGAGCCAAAGGAGAAGAGGGATGGGGATGGGGAAGTGGCTGGTCGATGGATCAGTCAGAAGATACACAACATTTATGAATTAGTAATTCATTTATGAATTATGAATTATCAATTATGAACATTAATGGCATGAATTAATTCATACCATCTTATATGGATGTGGATCATGGCGCCCCAAAACAATTACAATAGTAACATCAAAGATCACTGATCACATGTCACCATAACAGATATAATAATAACAAAAAATGTGGCCGGGTGCGGTGGCTTATGCCTGTAATCCTACCACCTTGAAAGGCCGAGGCAGAACGATCACTCAAGGTCAGCCTGAGCAAGAGTGAGACCTCTGTCTCTACAAAAAATAGAAAAATTAGCCAGGTGTGGTGGTGTGTGCCCATATACCCAGCTACTCGGGAGGCTGAGGAAGAAGGATCACTTAAGCCAAGGAGTTTGAAGTTGCAGTGAGCTATAATGATGCCACTACACTCTAGCTGGGGCAACAGAGTGAGATTCTGTCTCAAAAAAAAAAAAAAAGTGACACAGACACAAAGTGAGCACATACTGTTGGAAAAATGTTGCCTGTAGGCTTGCTTGATGCAAAGTTGCCACAAACCTTCAATTTGTTAAAAAAAAAAAAAAAAGCAATATCTGCAAAGCACAATGAAGCAAAGCATAATAAAATGAAGTATGCTTGTATATGTGTGTGTGTATATATATTTGAAGAGAAGGAGAGAGATATTTAAGGAATTGACTCATGCAGTTCAGGGGTTGGCAAGTCCAAAATCTGCAGGGTAGGCTGGCAGGCTGGAGAGCTAGGGAAGTCACTGTTGCTCTAGAGTACAAAGGCAATCTTCAGGCAAAATTCTCTCTTCCTTGTGGGACCCCAGTCTTTTTCTTAAGGGCTTCAACTGATCAGATGAGGCCCACCCACTATGGAGGATAATCAGATTTACTTAAAGTCTACTGATTTAAATGTCAATCTTATCTAAAAAAGTGCTTTCACAGCAATGTCCAGATGTGTTTGGCCAAATATCTGGGTACCGTGGCCTAGCTAGGTTGACATAAAATGAACCATCACGCTCACCAACTTACAAACCACAGCAGCAGGTTGGAAATGATTTCCCTTCCCTCTTCTGCCGATTATCCAGGAATTCCCTAAGGCATATGAATGGCCAAGGGTGTTTGTACATGCTGTGGTCGGGGGAAAGCATGTTATGTGATGGCAGGACCAGCAGACAGCATCTTGGAGACACTAATGGGTGAGACCCAACGGGGATGGCTTGCATGGGCCAGCTGCCCCGAGACCTGGAATGAGGTGCCTGAATGGACCTGCTGATCAGGCCGTTGCTCAAACACAGCAGCAAATAGTGCCCTCGCATCTAGCCTGGGAGGTGCTGGGCCCTCTCATGCCTGTCCACTGGTCCTCTCCCAGGCTAGACTGACCCGAAAAGGCAGCATCAGGTCAAGTTTACGTGCCAACTCTCTTGTGGAGTGTTCAGAGCCTCTCCTCCTTCCCTTCTCCCCAAGAAGCCGTTCTCTTCCCACTTTGAGATTTCCCCAAACACAACAGAGCAGATCTCACCCTCTTTCTTGCTTCCTAGGATTACACCAAAGTTCTGCCTGTATTTGCCAGGCATCTTCCTTCCTTCCTTCCTTCCTTCCTTCCTTCCTTCCTTCCTTCCTTCCTTCCTTCCTTCCTTCCGTCCTTCTTTCTTTCCCTCCCTCCCTGCCTCCCTCCCTCTCTCTCTCTCTCTCTTTCTCTCTCTCTCTCTCTTTCTTATCCTTAATCTGAGAAGATTGTTTCCACAGTTTTTCCATTTATATACTTGCTTTCTACCAATTATATATTTTTCTTTTTGTCTCCGAGCACAAACTGACAGACAACATCAGCAGATATCAAAAGTTTAAGAAATTTATTGGGACAATAATATGGAAGACATTCTATGTATTATTTTATTTTTATTTTCTATGAAGT